>SKCR01041855.1:0-91557 GCA_019454045.1 Zanthoxylum bungeanum | reverse complement strand
CCATCCATCTACAATCTTCATCAAGAACCAGAACCATCAGAGGAAGACCAGTTGATTGACATGCTCAAAGATTGGCTCGAGGAACGGGAAGCTCAATTTGATGCTCAAATTCAGAGTCAAGCGGCGTCTATACAGAGGATGACAAATCAAGTTAGACAATTAACAGATAACCTGAATCACATATCTCACAGAGCAAATTCAAATAATACTGAAGAATCCTTCGAATATCCTGAGATTCATCATGACATCATAACAGAGGACGAGGTTGAGCAGTATCAAGAATCAGAGGTATCAGTTCAGGAGCCTGAACCAACAAAGTCTCAAATTGATTTTTATTATTCTTCTGACTCTGACGAGGATGAAGAAACTGAGCTATTTGTACCAACTGCACCAACAAATGAGGATGAAACTTTCTATCCTCCAAATGAAGATCTTGGAGCTTCCATTGCACAAATTTTTGAAGAAGATCTACCTGATCCAATCATTTCACTCAGATCAGAGGATGAAGACCTAAAAACGTACATAACCTTACATCCTCAGATTGACACTTATGGAGCATGCATTTCACAGAGGACGGATGAAGAATTGAATACGGAAATTTTAAAATTCATCTGTGAAGAAAAGGTGGAGCAAGAAGCAGAGCAAATGTAGGAGAAAATGTCTGAACTTATTAAAGATCCAGAGCATTCAGGCGAACCATCACTATTTTGGGGAGTACAAATCAAAGATATCACCCAGAAGTTTGACATAATGGAACTCCCATTCCAAGTCAAGCACCATACGAGACCTCATGATTTTCTTTCTTTCTTTTCAGGAACCACTGGAGCAACAAAGGTTAAAAAGGTGGCACAAGCACTGAATAGGACAAAATTCTTTTTGCCCCTTTACTGTTGGAAGAGACCCTTCAAAAGCAACGCACACGTGATTGTCTTTAATCAGAAATCCAAAACGACATTGAAACCTCATTGACAGATGGATTTCAGTCACGTCTGGCTGAAGACGAAAAATTTAGCGCTAGCAGGGAGGCAACCCATCCATTTTTTTGTAATTTCTATTTTTATATTTTGCGTATACATGTTTTAGAGTTTTTAATTTTATGTGTTATTTTTGTAGGGAAAAGCACAAACAGAGCATTTTAAAACAGAAGGAATGGTGTTTGGCAATCACAAAGAAGAGAGCTAATTCATTTGTGATGGCTGAGTAAAGAATGAATTCTTGAGACGCATCCTTATGAATTTACACTAAGCTAGTGGCGTATTGCGTACATAATTCCGTTGCCTTAATATTTGCTTTGATTTGCTTTTCTGTTTTTATTTCCTTTATTTTCGCCGACAAGATCTAAACTTTTTAAACTTTTCACGATTTATTTTAACGTTCATCTAATAATTGTCATTTGGCAGGTACTAATGCTACTATTACTCACCCATTTTCAGGTTCTATAAATTCAGCTCTACATTTCTATCTTCGACACATCCAGATATACATCCAAATAAGAGAAAGAAAATGGAAGCAACTTCACAGCAGCGAGTAAAGGGAATTTGTGTTTTCTGTGGATCCAACTCTGGTAATAAACCAGAATTCATTGAGGCTGCAAAGGAATGGGGAAAGTCATAGCAGAACAAAATATGCACCTAGTATATGGTGGTGGCAATCTTGGATTGATGGGAAGCATTTTAAAAGCCGTTCAGGAGGGTGGCGGTCATGTTTTGGGAATCATTCCAAAAACTTTGGCGGACGAACACATAATCGGAAAAACAAATGGAGATGAACGCATTGTCTCAAGGATCTCTGAACAACTCCTTGAAATGGTCAATACTGCTGATGCATTTATTGCTTTACCAGGTGGGCTCGGAACGTTTGAAGAGATATTCACAGTCGCATCATGGGCGCACTTGAACATTCATCGGAAGCCCATTGGATTACTTAACATTGAATATTTTTTCGATTTTCTGTTTGTATTTCTTGCGGAAGCCAAAAGACATGAGTTCGTCACAAAATCAGTACATGATATTTTCCTGACTGCAACAAAGGCCGAAGAATTAATTGACCAAATCCTAGCCTTTGAACCAAAAATCGACCCCATTCTTTCCAAATTGAGCTGGTCAGATAGCGATCGTGGTAAGAAGCGTAAATTGGACATAGATCTTAATCGGTAATTTTTCCTGTAGAATTTCAGGTAACTAGGTATTATTTTCTAAACTCTTCCTCTATTGTTTAAGACATTGGGGACAATGTCTCATTTAGGTTTGGGGGAGGGAATTAGTTGATCAGTATCTTGTTTTGTGTGTTGTTTTTATTTTTAGTTCAAATTTTTTCGAAAAAAATTTTTGAAAAATTTTCAATAATTACAAAAAATAATTTGTATTTTTATGTTTTTAATTTTGATTAATCGGGTAAAAATTGGTAAGAGATAGATGTGTAAGGAGTTCCCACTCCTGATACGTATTTCAACCCATTTTCGAAACAAGTTAATTTTTGTTTATTTCATTTTGAATTATTTAATTTGTAAATTCTGCATAAAACTGACAAAAATAGATCTTCATATACTCAGTTAGCAGGTATTAACAATATACATGGTAACATACGGACATGAGATGTAATTGAAAAGTTTGTAATATTTAGTGCTCTAGTTTAATTGGAGGAAGTGACCGGCGTAAACACACACGTATAACGCAAGCGTACGTATCGTTCAAGTAGTATAAAAAGTATCGATCCCACGAGGACTTAAAACCTTTTTGTTATCAATTTATTGGGCCAAATGATTACCAGTATCTAACAAGTTGTTTGATTGATTTGGAATGGCGACGATTCTAAATTTAAAGACAAATAACTAAAATTGCTTAAAAGTAGATTTTAAAGAAATTCAATATTAAAAACTATCCAGGGTTGTGACTTATTTCAATATTATTTAAAAGATGAAGTAATTATCTTATAGTTGGGTAATATATCAATTTAATAACCTGGAACACTAATTTAAGTAAAAGCCTCTTCCGATGGTCAATTACAAATACCTAGTATAATCCAATTGAACCATATATCTATGTCAACCAAATTACCTAGATTCATTAAATTCAAGTTCCAATTCTGGCTACCCCCGCCCAACAGGTATATTCCTATCCTGTAAGGAAATCTATTAAAAGGGTTATCTATCCTCAAGGAAGATCGTGGGCTATTGAGTCTAAGGTCTAAACTTAAAATCCCTATGTCTAGTTCATTTTAAGTTTACCTAATTAATTTAATTAATGGCCAGTTAATTAAAGAGCATTAAGATTAAGACTCAATAAATAAATCTTTAAATTACCCAAACTATAATCTAACCCTTATAAACCGGTTTAATTAAAATTCATCACAACCCTAGATAACTAACTTAGCTACGACACATAACTAGGGCTAAAAACTTAAAAGACTTAAAATAAATTGCATAAAGTAAATGTGGTAAAATAACTGCTGAAAGTGAATTAAAATAAAATTGCTAAGGTAAAAGGAATTACTTCTACTATATACTAATTAGATTTCTCCCATAATATAATATAAGCTTTGCAAAACATTTTCATCCAGCCATATAGGCGGTATTTTGATTTAATTAGTTTAAAAACAACCAGCCATAAATGCGGAATCATTTTAAAAATAACCAGCCATAAAGGCGGAATCAAAATAACCAGCCATATAGGCGGAAATGAAAATAAACCAGCCATAAAGGCGGAAATGAAAATAACCAGCCATAAAGGCGGAACTTAAAATAAACCAGCCATAAAGGCGGAATTTAAAATAAACCAGCCATAAAGGCGGAATATGAATTTTATTACCCACCGACCAATCTGGCGGTATCCTGATTAAGTCAATTTAAAACTTGAATATATTATAATTATGGGAGAATAATCTAAGAAGTAATAGTAAAAGAATTACCTTTTACCTTAACAGAAGGAAGTTACCTCCTCATAATGAGTAGTAAAAACTGTAAAATAAAGAAAATAAATTATTATTATTACAAAACTTAGTTAAAAATTACAAAACTATATTAAAAGAAACTTAGAGAGAGAAGAACTCCCTAATTACATAGGATTTGGGAGAGGAAATGGTACAACAAAAACTGAACCCTCGCGCTCTATTTATAGGCGCGGATGGCGGTTTCGCGTCGCGACGCTCGCTGCGCATCGCGCCGCGCGCTACAGTGACACGTGTCACATGCTGGTTCGTTGACTCAGGTATTATCCGATGACGTAGCACTGTTCATGACGTCATTGCTTACGTCATCATGATTTGAGATTGTCGGCAGCATCTGATCGTGACACGTGGCAGCAGCGCATTTTAGCACGGTCGTTGTGATGTTGACACGTGTCCTGGCGCACATTAGCATTGATGATGATTGTCGGCACCGTTGAGATGATGACACGTGGAAGCGCACGTTAGCAAGTCTTCTGTGATGGTGACACGTGGCACGGCGCACGTTAGCAAAGTCAAACTTTTCAAATTGTTGACCCGTTGACCACGGCGCATTTTAGCAAAACCGGCGCACATTTTAGCAAAGCTCCAGCGTCGCGACGCGAAGTAAATGAAATTATTCCAGTTGACGCATTTTTTTCCGGTTTTGTCCCAAATGCCTCCAGTGCTGTCCAAACTTTATTTATCTACAAAATAACAACAAAACACATCAAAACGTTCATAAAACTCGAGAAATAATACAAAACATTAGGTTAAATGAGTGAGAAATAGTGATATAAATATCACTCATCAGGAAGCATCTCAAAAAATTGATGGAGTAAAAAAAAAGTCTGAGATCCGAGTTATTAAGTCTGTAAGGGTGTTTTAACACTTAGTGCCCTAAAACCAACTAGTTTGGGAGTCACTGGCCCAAAGCTCGCTACATGGATCAAAGATGCTGCAAAAATATATATATCTGAAGTCTGAGTAATTAAGTCCGTAGGGGTGTCTTAACACCTGGTGCCCTAAAGCCAACTGGTTTGGGAGACACTGACCCAACACTCGCTACATAAACGGAAGGTATTGTATATAAAAAAAAATTCAAAAATCAAAGAAAAAATCATAAAAATCATAAAAATTATTCCATTGCTGCAAAAATGTGTGAATTCTGATAAAACTTTAGGATAAAAATATTACTCTCTTATCAACTACACTTGTGACTGTTGTGGGCAAAAATGAGTTGTTTAATATTTTGTTGGTTGTGTATATGGAGAATGGTAAAAATAATCGGAGAATTTACTTATTCAGTAATTTAGAAAGAAACAAAACAATTAGTAACTTGGAGTAGAAGTTTCACCTGATTAGTCACTAACTTCTTTATTCTCTTTTCGCTTGTCTTTTTGCTTTTGTGTGCATTAGTTTTACTTTCTTTTTACTTTTGTAAAATATTTGTGGGTATCATTGCTGTAAACCCTCACGAGACTACAACTCGTCCACTATGGACACCTAGGTTTTAAAGGCTTGTTTCATACGCTGCAACCGTGTTCCCTACGAAAGTGGCTTAATTTAATTTTAATTTTATGTTATTTTATTTTGTGTTTTGCTCGAGGACTAGCAAAATATTAGGTTTGGGGGTGTGATGAGTGGTAACTATATCATTATTTCCCACTCATTTGACCTAATATTATGTATAGTTTCTCGGGTTTTGTGAACGTTTTGATGTGTTTTATTGTTATTTTGTAGATAAATAAAGTTTGGGAAGTATTGGAAGTAATTTGGGGCCAAAACAGTGAAAAATGATGAAAAATGGCATTTTTGTAATTTGGCTGCGTCGCGACGCCTAACATGGGCCGCACCATGCTAACGTGCGTCGGGTCCACGTGTCAAAATCTGAGAAAATTGATTTGCTAACGTGCGCCGCGCCATGTGTCATCATCAAAGAGGATCTGTTAACATACGTCGGGACACGTGTCACAATCCTATGGTGCCGACACTCCGCGTGACACGTGTCATCTTCTGATTGGATCGAATCATCCGTGAATCACCTTCTGCCATGTGTCAAGCTATCATTGGACCGATCTTACCGCGTGCCACATGTCAAATTCTTATTGGGCCGACGAAATCCGCGTCAACAGTCAAAGTCAAACCGCGTGTACCGAGTCAACACATACAGCGTCGCGACGCAAGAAGGAAATTGGCGTCGCGACACCGGACCCAAAATTTGCCTATAAATTGAGGCTTTCAGCACCTCATTTGGTGTGCTCTCCTTGGGATTTTTTCCCTGATTTTATAGGATATCATCTATTTTGTAAGTTATTAATAATATTTAAATTTTGCATTTTTATTTTTAGTTTTTATTACAGCTTTCTTTTTATTTACTTTTATGTTTTGTAGTTAAAATTTCGCTGGGGTAAAAGGTGAAATATTTAATATAATTATCTAGGTTAATCTCACTTAATTATAATATTTAAATTATAACTTAACCGGATTAATTAATGGCAGACTTTATTACCGCCTATATGGTCGGTCTAAATATAAATTACTTTACCGCATATATGGCTGGTCTTTATGTGACAGATAATTATCACCTATATGGCTGGTGTAGTTGGACTAAATGGATTACCGCTTATATGGCTGGTTTTAAATGTTTAATATTATTAATTCCGGAGAAAACAGAACATAAAATAATTTATATATTATAATAAGTGAGATTCCTAGATAAGAAATATTAAATGTGGATCCTCTAACCTCATCATTTTATTTTTATTCTAGGGAAGTGATGAAACACAATATTACTAGGCTTAATAATTGATTTAATTATTTATTGGGTAATTTTTTAGTTTGTTTATTGAGTCTTAAGCTTAATGCTTCTGTTGTCTGATCACCAATAAGATTGATGTGGTAAACTTAAAATGAACTAGACATAGGGATTTTAGGTTTCAGCCTTAGATTCAATAGCTCACGATCTTCCTTGAGGATAGATAACCATTTAATAGATTTCCTTACAAGATAGACATATACCTGTCGAGCGGGGGTAGCCACATTTGGAACTTGATCTTAATGAATCCAGGTAATTTGGTTGACATAGACATATGGTTCAATTGAGTTATACTGGGTATTTGCGTCTGACCATCGACAGAGGCTTTTGCATATTTTCGTGTTCCAGGTTAGCAAACTGATTTATTACACATATGTAAGAGAATCAATTCATATTTAGAATAATATTGTGTGGAGTCACGACCCTAGATCTTTGAGTCTTTTCTTTTATTTTCCTTAGAATTTTCTTTTGAGTCTGTTTTTATTAGCAAATCCACATTCAACCAACCAAAAGCAATCAATTCCCTTCTCCCTATAATTAGATACCTGTAAATAAATAGTATCAATAATTAATAACAATAGTAGGAATTAAGTCATCGTGGGATCGATATTTTTATACTACTTGAATGATACGTGCGCTTGCGTTATACGTGTGTGTTTACGCCGGTCAACCGCTATTTCTATGATGTTCGGCGACCACGACACTATTGGGCTCGCCGCCCGTAGAGAGTACGGAGTAGCCCGTGGGGGACTAAACCAGAGAATAAATGAGTCACCACCCAGTATGAACTCGGAAAATATTTAAGGCCGCACTCACCCCTCCCAAAGGAAGACCTCAAACCATTTGGTTCGGAATGGTCCCTTACTTATGCCAGTATAATGGACGGGTTCACACAATGGTATAGCCAAGTCTTATGCAGTTCATGCAAGATAATTAAAATAAGCACACAAATTTGCATACCCATAAACATTAATATAAATAAAAAGCAAATTAAATTAAGAAATACAAGGTAAGATAGCAAGAATCATAATAATCAAAAGCAAATAAAGCATCAATAAATAAATGGTAAACAAAATGGGAGTTAATCATGCATATATGAGTATTTCCCGAGTGGTGTGTGGAGTTGTATCCCAAGTACAGACTGCATTACCATCCATTCGGATTCGGCTACGGAATTTACGTCTGGGTTTCCATCCGATATACCACAAGGGATAATAACACACATAACCATCAATGTAATGTAAACGGTCATAAAAAAAAGGGGCGAAATAATAAAATAATAATAAAAGTAAATAGATAAAAAACTAAATAGCAAAAATAAATACGGAATAGTAAAATAATGATAATAAGATAAATAACACTAAATGGCTAAAAAAATAATAAAATGCCGAAGAATAAAAAATAATGTGACCAGAAATTTGGCCATCTTTAATGTAGGACTTCGCATACCCAGCTGAACGTACTTCACGTCCAGCCAGGCATGCCGTATCCGGAACTATAAAAATAAATAGGGTGCCCTCAGGTCTTACCTTTTAATTTGCTTTCTTGAAAGTGTGTTAGGTCATCGCCGGAAGGATTGCTGGTTTTCTGTTTTGCTGTTTCTACTCGCTGTTTTGCTATTTCTGGTTGCTGTTTTTGGTTTGTTGTTTTGCTGTTCTTTACTCACTATTTGTTGGCTGCTGTTTGCTGTTTTTGGGATGCTATTTTTTTTTTGTTTTTGGGCTGCTGTTTTTGTTATTTTTTGGGGTTGTTTTCTTCTATTTTCGGTGGTTTCTTCGCTATTTTTAGGCTGGTTGTTTTAGTTGTATTTTGGGACTGTTTGTTCGGTTTTCTGGTTGGTGTTTTTGGTGCTGTTTGTTCGGGTTTCTGGTTGTTTCCTTGGGTTGTTGTTTGTTCAGTTTTCAGGTTGTTCTCTTGGGTTGTTGTGGTGGTTTTTGGTTTCTTTCTCGGTTGTTTTGTGTTTTGGCTGGTTGGTTTTTTTGTTTCTCTTGGTTTCGGTATTGGCCGGTTATTTATTTTTTATTCGGTGGTTGTAGGTTGTTTTGTGGTGTGTTTTTTCGGTGGAAGAGGAAGAAAAGGGCTAGGGTTTTTCTGTAGTGGCCTATCAAAGGAGAGAAAAGAAGAGCTTCTAGGGTTTTTTCTTGTTTGTGATTCTTGTTCACGTGTGAAGCCTCCTCTTTTGTGATGATTTGGTCCCTAATTTATAATGTCTTGAGGGGATCTCCAAATAGGGAAATAAATCATGTAAATTTGGGAAATTTATTTTGGGAAAGAATCTTGTAAATTTGGTGATGAGGTGATTTCAAGATCTCATTAAATTGGAAAGTGATTTACATGGGATTTCATATCTTGTTAAATTGGAAGGTGTTGATGAGGAAATTTGAGCATGTGTTTTGCATGGGGTTTTCTTCTTATTTGGGCGTGCATAATTGATCTCATGGGCCTTGGGCGTGTGCTACATGGGCTTTGTGTGGTGTTTGGTGTGTGCATGGATTGTATGGGCTTTCATGGGTTGCAGGGGTTTTGGGCTGAGGTTAAGGTTTGAAACAGAAACTGATTGAGCGAATCTGAGGCTGGCTAGTGAGTCTGAATCCAATGAGGTGCTAATTTTGGAGTTTTTCCTTCCGGCATTCGTTTCCGCGACTTCCACAAGTTTCAGGTAGTGCCTCTATACGAGGCTCATCATCGGGCTCATGTAAAAATGCAATGTCTACAAAAGTCCATAAAGTCGAGAATAGAGCCTGCAACCATTCAGAACATCGGGAACAAAGCCCAAAAATTCGAGAATAGAGCCAGTAATATTTAGAGCATCGAGAATAAAATCTGTAGTCATCAAAGTAAAAAATAAAGCCTGTAACTATTCAACGCATCGGGAATAAAGCCCATAACCAGACCAACCAAAGCTGAGAATAAAGCTCGTGACCTAAAATATCTCACCATTAATCGAGGCATTGAAGGGCCTAAGGGCCTATCAAATAAAAAACTATAATCAAACTACAAAACATCCAGGTAAGTCCGGCGAGGCTCAACGAATCAGGTAAAAGTGCATGCATGACTTTGATAGACTAGTCATTGTCACACACTGCACAAGCCTACTAAAATGGGGGTGACTGTAAATATTATATTTTTATGCATAGCCTGATGATGAGTCTCTTAGGGGACACCCTCTAAAAATTGAGAAATTACAATAATGAATGCCAAGAAGGAAAGGAACTCCAAGGAATACAGTCAAAATCCAGTCGGATATCACTTATGTTCGGCCTACCTTCTCTCTGAACTAGAACATCCGGTCGTACATGACCTAAAAACGCTATAACCGGACAGACATAACCCAACTATCAGTTACCCAAGTTTAGGGATTTGATTTACTCCGGCCGGACATAAAATTTAAGTTGTATAGTCAGTCAAACATGCATCGAGTGTTGGGATATATGCCCTAGAGCTTCATATATTGTAAACAGAATTGATTATTGTAATAATAAATGCATTATTCATTTATCAAATTTGTTTGAATTATATCACATATTGTCCAATTGTCTTGTTTACCTTGATTACTCTTGTATTTTCAGACTTACAGTATGTTTGATACACAAGCGGATTTAAGTCTGAAATTAGTAATCTAAATAGTCCATATAGAGCAAACAAATATGGTACTTTGTTCGTAGTTTATCTATAGCTGCGGTCCATTCTATATATGTATGACGACCTTGATCTGGGAAAGTTCATGTGGTGACATGAGAATGAAGGCACCTTGTATGATGTGATCATATAGGACTGGACTCGGATAAAATGAATATATTTTAATATCCGTTAACCAAAGAAATTCATTTTATCTACTAGATGGTCATATATGGATTTGATCTTAATCTTGAGTGTACTACGAAATCCTGCATGACAGGCTATGTCCTTTGATTTACTAAGGTGAGGTTGGTGTTGTATTCTCGGCCAATAACTACGTATTTTGGGGATATGGTTTAGTATGTAGCTGGGAACGTTTTACATAAATATGGAATTCACTCATTCTTATGAGAAGCAGAAGAATATCTATTTTGAGAATTAATTCCAGACTTGAACAATTTGAGCGATCAACTCTTCTATTACGAATAGAAAGTTTTATATTCATAATTTTTATGAATTAATTGTTCATTATATAATCAATGGTGCTTAAGAGATAAAATATTTAGAAGGGTATAATGGACTTATGACCTGGCTCTATTTATGAGATATTCGTGAAGGGCTATATCCATATGTAGTGACTATATCGATGGAAACCGAAGTTGTTCAGCTTATATTTCCATCTACGGTAACGAGAGTTCAACTTCGAGTTTTTAGTGGAATAACACGAAGTTAATAATTCGTAATATTTGATTAAAGAGTTTAATTAATATTTCAGAATTATTGGAGCTCGAAACCGTAGGTCCATTTGGTCCATGTGCTAGCTCGATTAACTGTAGCAAACCTAATATAATTAGATTGTCTAATAATATGCTCACATTATATTTATATATTATAATAAGATTAATAATATATTTTTTATCACAAAAGAAAACTATATTAAATTAGTTAACTTAATGTCTTCTAGAATTCTTTAATTATGAGATAATCAAATCATGATTATAAGTTTGATTATAAGATAATCAAGTTAGTAATAATTATGAGATAATTATTACATCATAATTAAGGTCATTAAATCATTATTAAGATAATATTTTTTATTCACCTTGGAAACATAGCCATATGGCTCACCATGCTCTCCAACATATTATGTCTATTAGGTGTGATGTATACACCTAATGGCTTTGTCTTTGGCTTAAAATTTCTTATGCTTTGGTATGGCATTCACATTAATGTGTTTGCCATTGCAAGAAAGCATTAGATGCTTAATGAAAAAGGTGGTTGGCTTTTGTAAGAGAATATAATCTCTACAATCTCCACTCAATGGTTGGGTAAGCATTTTAATATTGGGGTTTTAAGGCGGAATATCGGTAACGCAGCGGAAACGAGGAAAATCAAAATTTTCCGATTTCAAATTTTTTCTTAGATCAATTAAATAAACTTATTTATTTAATTACCCAATTATCAAATTCTGAAAAATTACACAATAAATCAAATTTCTTGGTAATTACCGAATTGACCCATAACTTTGTAAATTGATCATTTTAGTCCCAAAATTATCAAATATAATTTTGAATGATTCTAAATCATTTCTAAAATGTTTTTCAACACATCTAATGCATCAAAATCAGATTTCACCCAAATCCCCAATTTTTGGGCTAATTGCCGTGAACCCCCAAATTTTAATTAATTGCAATTTGGTCCTTTTTTGTTCAAAACAAGCCAAGATCAAATCCAATCAACCTAAAATTTTACATGCATCATATATGCTACATAATACATCACATACTTGGAGTGGGTTAAGAACCTTAATTTTTCCAATTTCAACAAATCTTCAAAATCCAACACTTTAGTTCATTCTTTGCTTCACCAAACAAGCCTCACCACTTTGAAATAAATCTAGAAAAATTCTAGGTCACCAAGGAGTGGCTCAACAACTCTAGAATGGCAACCTGATTTCCAAAGAATCAAAAGTAAAGCTTTGAAACCATTTCAAGCTTACTTACATGCATCAATCTTTCATCAAAGTTCACAACCAAAATAAACACAAACTATAAGAAGAAAGACAACACCAAAGCAACACAAAATGATGCTAAGCATGTTAGAAACAATTTTCATGTTGAAGACTTTGAAGAAAAACTTACAAAACATGATTTTTTCCAAGCTTTCTTCTTTAGGCCTTCAAGCGTTTCTCTCATCTTCTTTTATGTTTTATTTGGTATCTAATGAACTTGTTAAACCCTAAAATTGAAACAAAACAATTTATACTTGCCCCAAATAGACCTTGGCCGAATGGTAGGAAGAAATAAGTAAAATATCTAGATATTTTACATTTGTTTCATTTAAAAGTTTATCAACTTGTTTTGCTTTTATCATTACACTTTAATGATTCCAAACAAGTCAACAATGGCAACTTAAAAAATATAACACATATATTTAATAAGGTCATGGCCGAAAATTACAAAGAAAAAGGAAATAGATATTTTCATTTTAAACAATTTAATCAAATATCTAAAGAAGTCAAAATCATTTTGACAGCATTTTCTTTAAGTATAAAGTCAAAAATTTACACTTATAATCATTTCCTAACTTTATCATTTGGTGAGATATTTATATTTTAATTATATTAATCATTTAATAATTAAATAATTAAATAATTAATTAAATACAAATATCTCAAATATATGTATTATATTTACTTTAAATATCTCAAATACGTATATTAATGATATATGTCAAATACCTTAATTTGACAATTTATTAATGTGTATTTAATTATATCATATATTAAATACAAATACACATTAATTAGGAAATGACGGTTCAACCCGTTCGCATGTATTTTTCGTTTAACGTTTAAACGATTTATAAATAATCACCATTATTTATAAAAGTCGCCCTAGTGCTCTACAAGTATATTTCATTAGTGAGACTCTCTAGATTCAGGTATATCCGTCACAAAATCCAATTTCGTGTCCATAATTTACCCACCCGTAAATTATGACGACCACGGATAAACTAACATTAAGATAATGATTTTTTATTCACCTTGGAGACATAGCCATATGGCTCACCATGCTCTCCAACATATTTTGTCTATTAGGTGTGATGTATACACCTAATGGCTTTGTCTTTGGCTTAAAAAATTTTATGCTTTGTTATGACATTCACATTAATGTGTTTGCCAATGCAAGAAAGTATTAGATGCTTAATGACAAAGGTGGTTGGCTTTTGTAAGAGAATATAATCTCTACAATCTCCACTCAATAGTTGGGTAAGCATTTTACTGTTGGGGTTTTAAGGTGGAATATCAGTAACGCAGCGGAAACACAGAAAATCAAAATTTTCCGATTTCAAAATTTTTCTTGGATCAATTAAATACACTTATTTATTTAATTATCCAATTATCAAATTCTGAAAAATTATACAAGAAATCAAATTTCTTGGTAATTACCGAATTGACCCATAACTTTGTAAATTGATCATTTTAGTCCAAAAATTATCAAATATAATTTTGAATGATTCTAAATCATTTCTAAAATATTTTTAAACACATTCTAATGCATCAAAATCAGATTTCACACAAATCACCAATTTTTGAGCTAATTGCTGTGAACCCCAAAATTTTCAATTAATTGTAATTTGATCCCTTTTGTTCAAAACAAGCCAAGATCAAATCCAATCAACCTAAAATTTTACATGCATCATATATAATACATAATACATCACATATATGAAAAACCCCAAATTTGGAGTGGGTTAAGAACCCTAATGTTTCCAATTTCATCAAATTGTCCAATTTCACCAAATCTTCAAAATCCAACACTTTAGTTCACTCTTTGCTTCACCAAACAAGCCTCACCACTTTGAAATAAGTCTAGAACAATTCTAGGTCACCAAGGAGTGGCTCAATAACTCTAGAATGGCAACTTGATTTCCAAAGAATCAAAAGTAAAGCTTTGAACCATTTCAAGCTTACTTACATACATCAATCTTTCATCAAAGTTCACAACCAAAATAAACACAAACTATAAGAAGAGAGACAACACCAAAGAAACACAAAATTATGCTAAGAATTTTAGAAACAATTTTCATGTTGAAGACTTTGAAGAAAAACTTACAAAAACCTGATTTTTTCCAAGCTTTCTTCTTTAGGCCTTCAAGCATTTATCTCATCTTATTTTATGTTTTATTTGGTATCTAATGAACTTGTTAAACCCTAAAATTGAAACAAAATAATTTATACTTGCCCCAAATAGACCTTGGCCGAATGGTAAGAAGAAATAAGTAAAATATCTAGATATTTTGCTTTTGTTTCATTTAAAGGTTTATCAACTTGTTTTGCTTTTATCATTACACTTTAATGATTCCAAACAAGTCAACAATAGCAACTTAAAAAATATAACACTTATATTTAATAAAGTAATGGCCGAAAATTGCAAAATAAAAAGGAAATAGATATTTTCATTTTAAACAATTTAATCAAATATCTAAAGAAGTCAAAACGATTTTGACAACCTTTTCTTTAAGGTATAAAGTCAACAATTTACACTTATAATCATTTCCTAACTTTATCATTTGGTGAGATATTTATTTTTAATTATATTAATCATTTAACATTTAAATAATTAAATAATTAATTAAATACAAATATCTCAAATATATGTATTATATTTACTTTAAATATCTCAAATACATATATTATTATATATGTCAAATACATTTATTTGACAATTTATGAATGTGTATTTAATAATATCATATGTTAAATACAAATACACATTAATTAGGAAACGACGGTCCGACCCGTTCGCATGTATTTTTCGTTTAACGTTTAAACTATTTATAAATAATAACCATTATTTATAAAAGTCATCATAGTGCTCTACGAGTATATTTCATTAGTGAGACTCTGTAGATTTAGGTATATCCGTCACAAAATCCAATTTCGTGTCCATAATTTACCCACCCGTAAATTTTGACGACCACTGATAAACTAGCTGAATCATACAGGTCGAGGTCATTACATACGTATAATCCCTCCGTCGCAGGTATCCGGATTATACCACAGATATAGATGTAAACGTCAAATCTCTATAGGTATTATCTTGTCGACGTTTCTATTAGCAATCTATAAATAACATTCGGAACTCACTTCCAAAGTATACTATGGCCATATATTTAACTGATTGCTAATAACATATGGACTACCTATGCTCTGTCCACAAAACTGACGGATCCTATCTTGACACACACAAGATATCCTGAGGATCGGTCCACACCCAACGAACAGACGGAGGTCTGATCTAAATAGATCGGTGACGTGACTGCCATCTAAGTATGGAGGATGTCTCATACATCCACAGTGGTATCTCAAGTCGAAGGACCACTATGATACTCAACCCGAGAAGATTCTTATTGACGTTGGTGTACTATCTATTAAGAATCTTCGGTGAGTCATTCAGTGTTTATCCACTATAAACACCTACACGTCTATACGAGTCTCCCCAGACTCATGGTTCATTGGGATAAACAATCAAACCAAGTCTCGATATACGACATGTACTGGTCTTAACAGATTTGACTAACCGACCCGTGTTAGTGAATCTTGACCAGGAACAGTATTTGATAATATACATTTAGCAGTGACACTTCCCAATGTCAATTACAAACTAACTTTATAACTGTGTACTACATTATATATTATCGGGCCTTTGTCTAATATATACATATCACTAAACCACATTTAGTTTCAATCTAATCGTAATCAGATCGAATACGTATATAAAAACAAGAGGTGCAACCATAAATAAGTAATATTATGGAAAACAAATTTGATGGTATTCATGAATCAGACATAAATACGGTCCGGATTGGCACTCTAAGCACCAACCCCAACAATTTCTCCCACTTGCTCGTGTGCCAATCCACGGTATCATATACACATCTCAATGTGTATCGTATACACATAGCCCTCAAAAGCTCACCTAGCACTTAAGAGGTAGGCAACAAGAAGTAAGTCTGCTATAACATAATGAGTTTGTCAAACAAACCTAATCGTTTCCCATTGCCAGCATCTTTCATATTTTGTAGAATCTAAATTACACATTAATATGAATCAGACGCTACATCATTATTGTGCTACAGCTACTGAGTTGTCCAAGTATTATGGGATCAAATCCAAAATACTATGCAGACAACCGCAAGCACAACACCAATCCAAAACTTCTAATTTATAAGGTCACTGTGCAACTTCATAAGTCAATACTTCATAAGTTGCATCTAATTCCACTCAGTTAGTAGAATCCTTCGTGACACTCCCATTGCATCTTTTCTGACTCTTTATGACGTAGACAGTCTAACGTCATAATTAGACTCAAAACTAATCTGACCCAAATGATTACAGACTAAATGCTCCATGAATTAAGAAACTCGTTGTTAATATCTCAAATATCACAAAGAACGTGTTTCACGATTCATCCTTTGGTCTATAGGATATCAAAATAACTCGTAACAATTACAATTAAATCGATATCTTTAATCGCACATAATAAAGTATTCATTATTTCATCATCAAATCATACATAAGATTGATTAGAAATTCTAATCAATATCTCTTTCGAAAAATGAACATCATTTACAAAAGATGAATACTATATTTAAGACACACATTAACTGTCAAACAGTTATACTAACTGTCATACAGATAGTCTTATTGTGTCCTTTATTAGATCATATCTAATGCACGAATAATAGGAGTATCTCACAAGTCTCTTAGTTTATATCTTATATAAAACTTTATATCAAATATAACAGAGACAACTCCCACTTCTTTCACGGAGTAAAGAAGACTTAGGTAAACCTTTTACCTCACAAAAATCTCATTATTACTATAATAATGATAATGTTGTTAGGATATATAACACTAGAGAAAGTAATTTGTACACTCTCACTAACCCTTCAATCACATATGTATTCTCTAAACTTTGACAAGATCGGACAATCTGATTGTTGTCAAAAATAGAGAACACGGATTTCCGGAAGACTTATCTGAGTCTACAATAGGCTCTATAGCTAGCACACTAAACTACAATCTCAGCAGAACACAAACTCTAGGGCCATTCCAGAACAAACTCTTCAAATGAAGAAATCACAACTGATCTCTTATCTGAATAAGTCATTCAAAAACGCCACTTTCCATTCTTTAGCTAAAATGTACAGTTTAATATCAACATTAACCAATATATCTTTAATTGTTCAATTACTATGACTAGAGACAAGTTTCCTCAGAATCTACAATAGATTGCTGAGTATAACTTTTCTCACTGTCATACTATAAAGGTCAAACCTTTAATAAGCTCACACTGCTTTTGCTGCGCAAACAATTAGCACAAATCATGAACTAATTCATAATTAAAGCTTAATCAAGTTCAAAACTTGATCGTAGTAAGCTATGAACAATCTTAGTTCTATTGTTCAATTGTGAGCTTCCAGAATCGATATCAAATATCGCTTCCATTATAAGTTATAGGATAATTTTCTTTATAAGAAAATAACAGAACCATTAAGTATCAAATACTCGTAAATGATTTTGTTATCCTATTGGACTTGTACAGAAGATGTATAAGGTTATTTCATTTTATTAATTACGTAGTTCCATTTATAATTTATCATTCTCACATTTGACTTCAATAAGTCAAGTCTTTTCTAAAAGGGTAACATCTGATGTTACACACCAAGTAATAAAATAATTTTATTACTTAGGATCGTAAGAAATATATTCTATCAAATAGAATACAATATTCTATAAAATAGAATAAATGATAAACTATTACTTATACCTCCAAGGTGTAAGTAATTTCCATTATATAACTATTATATAAAAGAAAGATTCAAATCTCAAACTTTTCAAGATTCGGATTTTCTACCTATACATATAATATATGTAACTATAGAAATTAGTGGAACCTAAATTAAAAAGATGAACTAGTTTTACTGGAGCATATCCCAAAGAGTATTGAAACTAATTCGATAACATTCAATATCAAACGAATCAAATCATATAAGATTCGACTGCTCCCACTACTCAATAAAAATCATATTCACTGAATAACCTTAGAACTAATTGCTTTAAATTCATATGTTTGATCGTATCAAAGATCTTTAAATAGTTCAAAGACATGTAATGAATTTTAAGGATAAGTTCTCAAAAAACTTCAGATTGAATATATTTGAACAAGTAAAAAATGTTCAATCTACGTTTCATCAGAACAGATTGAAAGTTCATGATACTTTCAAGACGTACAATAAGTGTTCCTTCAGAAACACGTAACTAAGTTATGACAATTCATAAACTAAGTTACGAAGTAAAGAAAACTACCTTAAGCAATTACAATTCATTAAACATCTAATGTATCAGTTTAATAAATCTGGTGGTCCAATGACAAATCATTGGTTAAACGAGATTTTAATCACCTTCCCGAATACAATATTCATTAAATGGATAAGGATATGTGGTGTGATCTCATATCAAACCATCATTTACCATACGGAATAAGCATACAATGCTTAAGTGATAAAATCTCATAAAGCACCGTTCTAAATTATTTACTTTACCGAATAATTTTTCTTAATGTTTATCTCTACGCCAATGACACTACTAGTTATATTTAAAATATATAACAACTGTTATAAAGAACAAGTAACTATCCAATAGTTGCAAGTTCTGATATCAAATATCAAAACAGTCATTAACTAATATTTTAAATAACTAGACGGGAGATCTGGTATCCAATACCTATGGTTGTCGTATTCCGAAATTCGATATTTTCTATACACAACTATACACATCTCATTTCTTTGGCTTTACTATTTGCCTTCAACTATTCACAACAATTGTAAATAATTGATTAGCAAATTGTGTCAGACACATTGCCTCTAAAGGTCATTAAAGCTAAGAAACGCCATTACTAGATAAACAAATACCTAATGGGGCTTTCTTAATGCCAGTCAAGAATCTCGAGACATGAACTAATTCAAGTCAATTCTCACCGCACAAGAAACTATTCTCTCTAAAGTATTATATCCTAAAAGGGATATCTATCTAGATGATCTATCATGACTTAGAAACTAAGTCACTAACCATCGTGATTTTACAAGAAAATCGGAACAACAGTTCTCGATGGTTTAGACCAATCTAATAATATCCTAGTCTATTAGTATCTAGAACCTATTCTAGAATAACTGTAACCAAAAGTCAAGTCAGATAACATATCAAAATATGTGTGCAGTGAATAAAAGTTCAATTCTATATAAACAATAGAATAAGGAAACGAACAAGCGGCAATTTCCATAATAATAAACACTGCCAAAGTTATGGAATATTTTAAACTTAGCAGTGTCTTCCATTATTTTACGTAATACCGTAATCCCCAACGGAAAAATGAGAATTCAATAATTAAATCGAATTCCATAATCGGAAGTGGACCCCATGGATATATTTCGACTCACAGCAGAGGCACAGTCTCGCCTACGTATATTCACAGGTAGACAACTCATTGTCAATCACACTCGTTGTGACTCCTGGGTTTCCGGTCCTGGTCGTTTCTCATTGTCACTGCTAGGGCAGGTCCACAAGGAGACGTACCAAGGTTAATGTGGGACACAGGAACTGGACGACGCATGATGTTCTAGGCTCGCGGCCTAGTCGAGAGTACGGAGTAGCCACGGGGGACTAAACCAGAGAATAATAGAGTCGCCACCCGGTGTGAATCGGGAAAATGAGATTTAAGGCCGCACTCACCCCTCGCAAGGGAAGACCTCAAATCGTTGGGTTTGGAATGGTCCATTACTTATGTCACTTGTAATGAAAGAATTTGTGTAATAATTTAATCAAGCTTAAGTAACACTTATTTCCAAGAGTATCATTCTTCTAAGTTCATATGCGCAAAAATAAAACTTACACCTAAATTTGCATATATCTTACATTTAAGATTGCATGCTTGAAAGTAAATCAAAGTATCAACGAACATACAACTTCATTGGCATATTGTGTTCATGGAAACACAAGCACACACTAACCACGCAAGCACACATAAAAGCGAATCAAATAATGGCGAACATGTGATTTCATAGACATGTCATACTTATACGTGCAGAAGCATAAACAAATAGCCATTACATGTCCATGTGTAAATAAAAGAGTCAACTAAGTACATAATGCAAAAAGACACTTAAGGATGCAATTAGGCATTAAAGTAAGCATGCTATGACGTGGTGCAAAAGAGGATAACTAATATGGACACAAACACACATGTGAGCACTTTTCCAAGCGGTACGTGGAATTGTATCCCAAGTACAGACCGCACTACCGTCCATTCGGAATCGGCTACGGAATTTATGTCTGGGTTTCCATCCGATATACCACAAGAAATAATACTCAAATGCTATCACGACATGGATATATGAATTGTAATACGTTAAACACATTGTACTCATACATGTGGGGAATATAGATGAACGACACTTACACATCTTGCGTAATACAGAGAAGCAATCAGGTTCATCACACGAAGTGATAGCTACTAGGAACAATTATGTATGAAATCTGATGAAAATGACTCAGTTCAGTTGGTGCGCGTTGGCGTAGCGTTCGAGAACGCGTTCGAACGGTAAACAGAAGGTTCGTGTTCGTATAGCGTTCGAGAACGTGTTCGAACGGATCCATACCTGATGCATGAAACACTAAGAAAATACGTGCGCGTTCGCGTAGCGTTTGAGAACGCGTTCGAATGGTAAACAGAAGGTTCGCGTTCGTATAGCGTTCAAGAACGCGTTCGAACGGAACCAGACCTGATGCATGATGAAACTAAGAAAGTGCGCGTTCACGTAGCGTTCGAGAATGCGTTCGAATGGTAAACAAAAGGTTCACGTTCATGTGGCGTTCGAGAACGCGTTCAAACGGAACCAGGCCTGATGCATGCAACACATTCATAGACAAACAAATCCACAATGTGAGACCTCACGTATCCGATTAAACTCATCTCGCATCCAATCGAGTATACACCAATCGGCGCGCCAAAGTATCGTGGTAAAGGATTTTAACCCCTAAAAATAGGGGACCTTTAATCCAACTTACTAAGCCCATGCGCTCAATCACATTATGCATATAAAGAATAAAGACAATAATATCAAACTTAGTATGCCCGATTGAACATTTCTTACATTCAACCGAACACACATCAACCGGCGCGGCAAAGCATCGTGGCAAAGGGTTTTAACCCCTCCAAATAAGGGACCTTTAATCCGACTTACTAAACCCATGCACTCGATCGCATTATGAATACAAAGAATAAAGACAATAATATCAAACTTAGTATGCCCGATTGAACATTTCTTACATTCAACCGAACACACATCAACCGACGCGGAAAAGCATCGTGGTAAAGGGTTTTAACCCCTCCAAATAGGGGACCTTTAATCTGACTTACTAAGCCCATGCGCTCGATCGCATCATGCATAAACAAGTAGCATGCGGAATTTAAATGACGAATAATAAGTGAACCAAAGCAACATAAAACAAAAGAAAGTGCAGTTTACTCAAGCGGTACGTGGAGTTGTATCCCGAGTACAGATCATACTACCGTCCATTCGGAATCGGCAATGAAATTTATGTCCGGGTTTCCATCCGATATACTGCGAGAGTTGACACATCTTTCATTTTATTACAATGCCACAACATACAATATTTCGTAATCCATGCATATTTATCTACTCAAGGGCCACAACATGCATTTTAACATAACAATCATGCGAACAACACTCAATGAATAATAAAAATAAAACAGAAAACGAATGTGGAAAATACCCTCAGGTCTAACCTTTTTGCCGATTTTCGAACTTGCGTTTCACAGAGATCGGAAGGGTAAAGCTCCTCAACTTCTCCGGTTCACTGGTTTAGCGTCTTAGCTCACTGTTTTGCTGTTTTACTTGCTGTTTGGCCTCTGTTTTACTGCTGTTTCCTCTGTATTTTCTGCTCATTGTCCAGGTCATTGTTTTGGCGTGAATGGCTGCTGTTTTTGGGGTAATTTTCGGTGTATGTAGCTGTTGTTTTTGGGATAATTTTCGGTGATGATTAGGGACTGTTTTGATGGTTGTAGGGTCTGTAAATGGCTGCTGTATTTTCGGTAATGTGAGGGTGGGTGAGAGATGAAGAGAATTGTTTGCAATTTTTTTTGTGATTTGCGTGTGTGTAATGTCTAGGGTTTCTTGCTGTGATTTGCGTGTGAGTTGTGTGTATGAGCTAGGGGTTTCTTGGTTTGGGCGTGAATGTCAATTGTGTGTTTAGAGGATGGCTTGGTTTGGGTTGTTTATATAGAGAAGGGTTAGGGCTTTCTTTGTCTCACAAGGAAGGGATTTGATTTAGTGTCAAAGAAAAAGAAGGAAGCAATGGATTTGATGGAGACAAGATTGGTTTAGATTAGGAAGTCAATATATTTAAATTGGTATGAGTGATTTAATTAGGCATGATATTTCTTTAATTTAGTATATGATTTTGTTTAGTTATGAAGTTAATATATTGATTTATCTAAATTAGGTATGATTATATTTTATGTTTTATTTAATTGGTAAATGGTTTAATTATTTTATTTAATTCAATTACATTATCTAATTAATATTTATTTAATATTTATTTAATTTGGGTGTAATTAGGGTGATGGGAGTGTGGGCCTAGATGTGGTGTGGCTAGATGTGGTGTGGGCTAGATGTGGTGTGGGCTTGGTTTGGCTTGGTGAGTGGGCTTATGTGGGGGTGGCAAGAGTTGTGGGCCAAGGTTAAAAGGTTTGCGGGTTTTTTAGGCCGAGCATAATTTTTAAAACGGAGGTCCAACAAGCGAACCCGAAGCTAAACACGTGAACTAAATCCAACGAAACGTCAATTCTTGACTCTTCCCTTCCGACATCTGTTTCCCGCGGCTTCCGCGACTTAAAAGATAGTGCCTCCAAATGAGACTCATCATCGGGTTTCACATGCAAAAATGCAATGCCTACAGTTAAACTCGTCAATGATAAACTCAAGCTACTTGTGTAACCCTGACAACTAGGGCATGTTCAGGATTCCGCTTTCGCTTGAATTTATCTAGTATCTAATATACATCCGGTATAAATAAATCTCTATCGGCTACACCCTCCACAGCAGAGGCACGGTCTCTGATGTAGTCACAGAAAAATATTTATAAATGGTATTGACAAGACGGACCAGAAATAAGTATTCAAAAATACCAGTTACTTTAAAACCTTATGCGGGGACATTCCATAAAGTGTTATACACTTTAAATCTAATCAATTAAATGAAAGCATGCATGTATCAAGTAAAGACAAGAACAAACATTAGATTTTAAAGGGCTAATCATATCAGGGTGGCCAGAATCAGACTCGCTCTGATACCATTTTGTTGGGGTTTTTTAAGGCGGAATATCGGTAACGCAGCGGAAACGCGGAAAATCAAAATTTTCCGATTTCAAAATTTCTCTTGGATCAATTAAATAAACTTATTTATTTAATTACCCAATTATCAAATTCTGAAAATTACACAAGAAATCAAATTTCTTGGTAATTACCGAATTGCCCCATAACTTTATAAATTAATCATTTTAGTCCAAAAATTATAAAATATAATTTTGAATGATTCTAAATCATTTCTAAAATATTTTTCAACACATCTAATGCATCAAAATCAGATTTCACACAAATCCCCAATTTTTGAGCTAATTGCCATGAACCCCCAAATTTTAAATTAATTGCAATTTGGTACCTTTTGTTCAAAACAAGCCAAGATAAAATCCAATCAACCTAAAATTTTACATGCATCATATACACTACATATTACATCACATATATAAAGAGCCCCAAATTTGGAGTGGGTTAAGAACCCTAATTTTTCCAATTTCATCAAATTGTCCAATTTCACCAAATCTTCAAAATCCAACACTTTAGTTCATTCTTTGCTTCACCAAAAAAGCCTCACCACTTTGAAATAACTCTAGAAAAATTCTAGGTCACCAAGGAGTGGCTCAATAACTCTAGAATGGCAACTTGATTTCCAAAGAATCAAAAGTAAAGCTTTGAAACCATTTCAAGCTTACTTACATGCATCAATCTTTCATCAAAGTTCACAACCAAAATAAACACAAACTATAATAAGAGAGACAACACCAAAGCAACACAAAATGATGCTAAGAATTTTAGAAAGAAACATTTTCATGTTGAAGACTTTGAAGAAAAACTTACATAAGTAGATTTTTCCAAGCTTTCTCTCATCTTCTTTTATGTTTATTTGGTATCTAATGAACTTTTTAAACCCTAAAATTGAAACAAAAACAATTATATACTTGCCCAAAATAGACCTTGGCCGAATGGTAGGAAGAAATAAGTAAAATATCTAGATATTTGCTTTTGTTTCATTTAAGGGGTTTATCAACTTGTTTGCTTTTATCATTACACTTTAATGATCCAAACAAGTCAACAATGGTAACTAAAAAATATAACACTTATAGTTAATAAGGTCATGGTCGAAAATTACAAAAGAAAAAAGGAAATAGATATTTCATTTTAAACAATTTAATCAAATATCTAAAGAAGTCAAAACCATTTTGACAACATTTTCTTTAAGTATAAAGTCAACAATTTACACTTATAATCATTTCCTAACTTTATATTTGAGGAGATATTTATATTTTAATTATATTAATCATTTAACAATTAAATAATTAAATATTAATTAAATACAAATATCTCAAATATATGTATTATATTTACTTTAAATATCTCAAATACATATATTAATGATATATGTCAAATACCTTTATTTGACAATTTTTTAATGTGTATTTAATAATATCATATATTAAATACAAATACACATTAATTAGGAAATGACGGTTCAGCCCGTTCGCATGTATTTTTCGTTTAACGTTTAAACGATTTAAAAAATCACCATTATTTATAAAAGTCGCCCGAGTGCTCTACGAGTATATTTCATTAGTGAGACTCTCTAGATTCAGGTATATCCATCACAAATCCAATTTTGTGTCCATAATTTACCCACCCGTAAATTATGACGACCACGGATAAACTAGCTGAATCATACAGGTCATTCCATATGTATAATCCCTCCGTCACAGGTATCCGGATTATACCAGAGATATAGATGTAAACGTCAAATCTCTATAGGTATTATCCCGTCGACGTTTCTATTAACAATCTATAAATAACATTCAGAACTCACTTCCGAAGTATACTATGGCCATAGATTAAACTGATTGCTAATCACATATGGACTACTATGCTCTGCACACAGAACTGATGGATCCTATCTTGACACACACAAGATATCCTGAGGATCAGTCCACACCCAACAAACAGGCGGAGGTCTTATCTAAATAGATCGGTGACATGACTTTCATCTAAGTGTGGAGGATGTCTCATACATCCACAGTGGTATCTCAAGTCGAAGGACCACTATGCTACTCAACCCGAGAAGATTCTTATTGACGTTGGTGTACTATCTATTAAGAATCTTCGGTGAGTCGTTTAGTGTTTATCCACTATAAACACCTACACATCTATACAAGTCTCCCCAGACTCATGGTTCATTGGGATAAACCATCTAACCAAGTCTCGATATACGACATGTACTGGTCTCAACGGATTTGACTAACCGACCCGTGTTAGTGAATCTTGACCAGGAACAGTTTTTGATAATATACATTTAGCAGTGACACTTCATTAAGTCAATTACAAACTAACTTTGTAACTGTGTACTGCATTATATATTATCGGGCTTTTGTCTAATATATACATATCACTAAATCACATTTAGTTTCAATCTAAACGTAATCAGATCGAATACATATATAAAAACAAGAGGTTCATCCATAAATAAGTAATATTATGGAAAAAGAATTGATCGTATTCATGAATCAGACATAAATACGGTCCGGATTGGCGCTCAGAGCACCAACCCCAACAATTTCTTCCACTTGCTCTTGTGCCAATCCACGGTATCATATACACATCTCAATGTGTATCGTATACGCATAGCCCTCAAAAGCTCACCTAGCACTTAAGAGGTAGGCAACAAGAAGTAAGTCTGCTATAACATAATGAGTTTGTCAAACAAACCCAATCGTTTCCCATAGCCAGCATCTTTCATATTTTGTAGAATCTAAATTACACATTAATATGAATCAGACGCTACATCAGTATTGTGCTACAGCTACTGAGTTGTCCAAGTATTCAAGGATCAAATCCAAAATACTATGCAGACAACCGCAAGCACAATACCAATCCAAAACTTCTAATTTATAAGGTCACTATGCAACTTCATAAGTCAATACTTCATAAGTTACATCTAATTCCACTCAGTTAGTAGAATCATTCGTGACACTCCCACAGTATATTTTCAGAATCTTTATGACGTAGACAGTTTAACGTCATAATTAGACTCAAAACTAATCTAACCCAAATGATTACAGACTAAATGCTCCATGAATTAAGAAACTCGTTCTTAATATCTCAAAGATCACAAAGAACGTATTTCACGATTCATTCCTATGGTCTATAGGATGTCAAAAAACTCGTAACAATTAAGATGAAATCGATATCTTTCCCACAAAAAAAGTATTCATTATGTCATCATCAAATTATACATAAGATTGATTAGAAATTCTAATCAATATCTCCTTCGAAAAATGAATCATCATTTACGAAAGATGAATACTATATTTAAGACACATATTAACTGTCAAACAGTTATACTAACTGTCATACAGATAGTCTTATTGTGTCCTTTATTAGATCATATCTAATGCACGAATAATAGGAGTATCTCACAACTCTCTTAGTTTTATATCTTATATAAAACTTTATATCAAATATAACAGAGACCACTCCCACTGCTTTCACGGAGTAAATAAGACTTAGGTAAACCTTTTACCTCACAAACATCTCATTATTACTATAATAATGATAATGTTGTTAGGATATATAACACTATAAATTAATTTGTACGCTCTCACTAACCCTTCAATTACATATGTATTCTCTATACTTTGACAAGATCAGACAATCTGACTGATGTCAAAAATAGAGAACACGGATTTCCGGAAGACTTATCCGAGTCTACAATAGGCTCTATAGCTAGCACACTAAACTGCAATCTTAGCAGAACACAAACTCTAGGGCCATTCCAGAACGAACTCTTCAAATGAAGAAATCACAACTGATCTCTTATCTGAATAAGTCATTCAAAAACGCCACTTTCCATTCTTTAGCTAAAATGTACAGTTTAATATCAACATTAACCAATATATCTTTAATTGTTCAATTACTATGACTAGAGACAAGTTTCCTCAGAATCTACAATAGATTGCTGAGTATAACTTTTCTCACTGTCATACTATAAAGGTCAAACCTTTAATAAGCTCACACTGCTTTTGCTGCGCAAACAATTAGCACAAATCATGAACTAATTCATAATTAAAGCTTAATCAAGTTCAAAACTTGATCGTAGTAAGCTATGAACAATCTTAGTTCTATTGTTCAATTGTGAGCTTCCAGAATCGATATCAAATATCGCTTCCATTATAAGTTATAGGATAATTTTCTTTATTAAGAAAATAACAGAACCATTAAGTATCAAATACTCGTAAATGATTTTGTTATCCTATTGGACTTGTACAGAAGATGTATAAGGGTTATTTCATTTTATTAATTACGTAGTTCCATTTATAATTTATCATTCTCACATTTGACTTCAATAAGTCAAGTCTTTTCTAAAATGGTTAACATCTGATGTTACACACCAAGTAATAAAATAATTTTATTACTTAGGATCGTAGGAAAGATATTCTATCAAATAGTATACAATATTCTATAAAATAGAATAAATGATAAACTTTTACTTATACCTCCAAGGTGTAAGTAATTTCTATTATATAACTATTATATAAAAGAAAGATTCAAATCTCAAACTTTTCAAGATTAAGATTTTCTACCTATACATATCATATATGTAACTATAGAAATTAATGGAACCTAAATTAAAAAGATGAACTAGTGTTACTGGAGCATATCCCCCAGAGTATTGAAACAAATTCGATAACATTCAATATCAAACGAATCAAATCATATAAGATTCGACTGCTCCCACTACTCAATTCCATCAAGATGGAATCGTGGAAGAATAATATTGAATAAGAATCATATTCACTGAATAATCTTACAAACGAGATATGAAACCAGACAGTAACATTCTAAGAAGGGTTACCCAGAGAGTGGGAAGAAAAAGCAATGAAAAGTAAGGAAGTATTCATAGTTAGTTAACCAGCTGGAAATGAGAAAAGCAAGGAGACAATGAGAAATAGTAAAGTTCAAAGAATACCTACCCAGGAAAGAAGGAAGAAAAAGAGAAAGCTGAAAAGAAAAGTATGAAGGGATAGATAGATGATCAAAAGAACATATAGTAGGGGTTCACTGTAACATCCCGGCTAGGCCAGGATGCTACCGGCAGGAGACAGGAGAACCCATCTCCATAAGCCTCTGATTCTAACGAAATTCCGGCATGATGTATTTGTAACATCACGTAACCTGGCTTATAGCCAGCTCCAAGATACAACATAATCATCAAATCTCGGCCTTAGGCCGGTATTTCAACATCAAGGCCTCATGCCTGAACCCAATGAACAGATGTAAATCACTTGGCCTCTGGCCAGAACTCAAATAAAACTATACTATAACATAACTATTACATAACTCATACAAAGGAAATACAAAGCAAATACAAAGACAAGGGCCGGGAGGACCCATAACTTGACCCAGGATTCGGGACTCTCTGTTGACTGCAAATTGGGGCGATCCACTGTCTTCAAAGTCTTCACCAAACTTTTGCTACTGACCTGCAAAACTACAACTGAAATGGTGTGAGTCATAATGACTCAGTAAGTAATCATACTTATAACTACAACATAATCAAACCATAACTTTTATTTTTATTTCATTAAGTTTCTTAACCTATCTTTTACTGTAATCATGCAATTACATTTCCCTCCTTAATTCTCAAATTGTATACATCTCTCATATAAGATTTACATAGTTAACATGTTAATCAAAGCGTACTATTTAAATTCTGCTTAACTCCTTTATTTTTCAATTGCCTGAAGTATCACCAATTCAGCTTTCTCTATGCTATTACTCATCACATTCTTTTATTACTTACATACTGTCTAAGATTAAATCACTCACTTAAATCTATTTATTATGTCATGTTATAAATCTTACACATTTACTTGAATTTATAATGTTCAATCATGCATATACGAAACCAAACCTCATACGTTGACTAACTGATTTCCGAACTCATAAGTCATAATTCTATAACACCTGTATAACGTGCTCATAGTACATAACGTATATTCATTGTAAGTCATAAACCTCTTATGCATACATATGTACCAACATATATCCTTAAGTAGCGTTATATTCATTTATCTTAACTATAAAGTTCAAATCCATTATCAGTGATCATGCTACTATGCACTTGTACTCTACAAATGTTACTTCAATATGAATATGCTACACACATAATCTCATCATATATGCCTTCGATGCAAAACATGTCATGCTTTTATGAACTATTATTTTAAAATCTATTTTGAAATACTTACATGTGAATGTACTAGTGCTATAATGCAATATCATCGACTATATGCATCTCAGATAAATTACTAGAATATATAATTTATATGCAATAATTGCAAATCATACTTTACTTCAACATGCTATGTCTTTAAAGGTTCCCCTTGAAAACTCTTTCCAAAAAACTATTATCTGAAAGTCTTTTTGCTGAAAACTTTACTATACTTTCTCTTTCTGGAAAAGCTCTTTCCGAAAACTGTATCTGAAACTGAAAACTGAAATCTGAAAAACTGTTTCTGAAAAATCATGTACTAAAATCTGGTTTCTGAAATCTAGGCACTGAAAATCTGAAAACTGTGTACTGAAAATCTGAAAATTGAAAACTGCTCTGCACCCAGGACCATCACTCAACTGGGTGTGCTCGATGCCCAGGACCATCACTCAACTGGGCATCTCTAGAACTGGTGGTACCCTACGTCCAGGACCAATAATCAACTGGCAACGTAGAGATCTACACCCAGGACCATAACTCAACTGCAGTGTATCCACCAAGCTCTGAAATCAGGATTTCGGGACCCTGTAGCCCCTAGTCCTGCTCGAGAATCTGAGAGCGTCCCCTCAGTCCTCCATATGTGCACATGCTACTATATCCGTCAATTCCAAAGTATCCGTCAATTCCGAACTATATCTCAAGTTACATACTGGGGTGAGTTTTTACCTCATGCCCCGAAAACCATAAAACCATAATCTGTAACTCAAACTGTAATAACATTTTCTGAAATATGATTCTTTTCAAAGCATTTAAATCTTCCTTTAAAAATTTGAAATTGTTGAAAACATTGTTATCGTTTGCTCAACTGCTGAAAACTTAAACACACACACATGCACATGCATATATGCATTTCTCATGCTCCTCTCTACTCTATCCATGATTCCATCTATAATTATTTTACAAACTATAAGCTCAAATATCAACAGAATGCTTGCTCAAACTAAAACATGCTAAATTTATCTTACATTCATACATATCTATATTTATCTATACATGCACACATTCAAACCATCATAACTTAGCTTACCTCTATAACTTACCTTGCTGGTGGCTCACAACAATATAATGTATAATTTACATTCATACACACAATCGATCATTATAAACGAATGTATGACTTAAAGTATAAAAGTTTACTTATTCATTCATTTCCATTACTCTCTAATCATTTATAACCATACTAGAACATCTATCCCAACAATAGGCCCATTTAGGTATTTTCTAAAATTATTGGTTATGCTAAATCAAATACATACCAACAATTTATTTATATACTTACTTATTTCTCCATGTAACCTACATACTCTTGCTTATACGTGTATACTCGTATTCTTGTTCCTGTATCATTCTACTTACACTGAACATATACAATTACTCACACAATTGTCATTTTCTAAACTTTAGTCCCAATCCCTAGGGTGTAGTTTTCTACATCCCCCAATCCCAAGTTTCACTAAATTTTATTCATACACATCCTTATTCGTATGCTCTATCTATAAATATAAATACTGGTCTTTACCTACATATACATCTCTTTACTTCTATAGGCTCATACATCCGCTTATTTCTGCTACATTCATCTATATATGTGTATATATATAGGTTTCATGCTTATAGATATATACAACTTTATTTTATTACTACCTTCGAACAACGATAAATTTCTTAAGTACTCGAGGCATGAGTTACTTACCTGGCTAAGCGAATGCCCGCGATCCGGGTCCGATCTGTAAAAACAAATCACAACGCAAGGTTAGTACCGTTATTTGCGGAACTTCCAACTTATCTAAAACAACTACGGGTTTCCCCGGAACACCCGAATCATCTCTGATACTACGGTCTAAGCTTCATTACTCTAATACATGCTTACATGCTATTCTAAATTAACTAGATGGGTCTTATTCTCATTTTACGCGTGTGCGGCAAAACTTGCGGAAAAGTTTCTGCAAACTCTACGGAAGGGTCTCGAACCCTCCGAACTACCCTAGAATTGCTCAATTACCCTCGCAATAAATTATTTATACCTTAACCATGATTACGGTCGTCCCAGCTCAGTCGCGCGAGAAACTCTGTTTTACCGGAAACTCGCTAATTCTACCGGATCGATCAAATCTAATCCGTTTCTCCCCGGATTCTACTACATTTATCGTTTTAACATATTAAAACATATCCAATTCATATAAAAGCAATTTTCTAAACTACGGAACTACCGGAAACATCCGAATACAAATCGATACACTTTGAAATATCAAATTCTAAACGGAGAGTCGTACCGAAATTCCGAGGCCATATTCGGACTCCCAACGGCCATACGAACGCGCTGGTGTGATCGGAATTTCGATCGGAGCTACTGTTCAACATGGGTTTACTGTTCACCAATGTTATACTCCTCGTTTTGCGTGATTTCGGCCGATGATCGGCGAAATTGACTCCGCACACAAGTAGTACTCGTCGAAGGCTTCGATTTGGCGGGTGGCACGGCTCATGAGACGAACCGACGAGCCAGATCCGACAAACCCACGTCGCCCCTTTCTCTCTCTCTTTCTCGTTGATCCCGGCGTCTCCTGCGTCAGCGCCGGCCACCGACTTGCTCCCCATCGCCAGACGATCACAGCCCCACCGGTGCGCCGCCGCATCTCCGGCCAGATCGCCGTCGGCGTCTTCTTCTCCCTCTCTCTCTCTCCACGCCATTTTCCCCCATTTTTCCTTTGTTTTATTTTCGGTATTAGCCTCATAATAATAATAGTAATAATAAAGATACAAATATCTCATTTCTGAATTTACCAAAATGCCCCCCACTTATAAGGGTAATTTCTGAAATCATCGATTTTGAAGCCCTTCTGTCATAATTCTCGAAATGTGCTCAACATGAAAGTTGTTCTTCGCGGAAAAATGAGTCCGATGGTTCAAGAATCAACTCAATCGGAGTTCGTTTGATCTTTCTATGATTAAAACTGTAAACTTTACGCGTTATACAAAAATCGTGTAACTGACTTTTGATCCCACGCGTTTTCCAACGCGACGAATTTTCATAATATATTATTCCAACTCATATAACATTACTTGAACTCTTATTTCTTTATTCTCATCCTGATCCGAGACTATAACGTCAGTCCGAGAATCTTATAGAACAATCCCGAAAATCTGGGATGTTACATTCACGCAATCAGGGTTAATAATAGATAAAGAAGCAGAAACAGATAAATAGGGATGTATCAGAATCTATAGTAGTAAAGAGAATAGAAAGAGCCCGAACAAGTAATAGATTGCCTAGAAGATGTAAGATCCATTCCCTCCTCAGAACATTCCTTCAAGCCAAACTAATAGCCTACAGGTACTTCGTATAGATAGTAAGTACCCCAAGTAATGAGGAATAGATAGAAAGATAAAGAAGCAAGAGATCGGGACTAGTCTAGGGAGTTCCCACAAGCATGCAAATAAAGGTCTAGATGTCAAAAAGCTCTAGAGAACCTCGGATCCTCAAACCCTGACCCAGGCCCAAAAGCATGCAAATAAAGGTCATAAACAGAAATGATCAGTTATCTTACCCAAGCGATCCGATGTAGACACGACCCTAAGCTATCTAGTTTTTAAAAGCTCAGTCATACTAGTTAAGGAATTCGACCTGACAGAGTCTACCTGATACCTACCTTACATGAGAAATAGACCCTACCAATACACAAAGTACCAGAACAAAGATACCAAAACTCGTCAAGACATAAAATGTTTGCCCCAGTCCCTACCAACATAGATATAATAACAGTAAGAGAGCCCGATGAAAGTTTGCCCTAAGAACAGAAGTAGAAAACAATGGAAGGTAGATAACCCAGAAAATAATTTAGGAAGTCTCGGAAGGTATGAAGAAGAGAACCCAGTACAACCCAAAGATTTAGACACATCAGCACAAGGTTTGCAAGACTGGTAGGAGTTCATAAGATAGACTAAAAGCAGTAGAATCTACAAATCAACCCAAGTCAATAGAAATCTGTGGAAGTATAAAGAAAAGACCTGATAGGTTGGAAATATTTAGGAAGTGGCAAGAATACCAGTATGGACTGTAGAATAGAGTGACGAAGTCCAGAATTATAGCGGGAACAGAAAGTGGAGATCTAAGAAGTAGTTAGTAAGGACAAACCACTACTAGCCTTAGTAGCAAGGCATAGGGCAAATGTATAAGATATCCAAATGGAAAAAGGAACGTAAGAAGTGACAAGGAAATTTAGTACTTTCAGGCACAAAGATAACATAACGATGAGGTAGTAGTGTAGGGAATTGATAATAGTTGTGGGACCCTAAGACATTGAGTAGTCAACCAAGTTCCTGTAGAACGAAAGACAACACTTTTCTTCTAGAAACCTCGATTCTATAAAGCATATAGACACTTAACCAGATCATCACCGAGCTTGAGTGTTAAACAGAATGTGTATCCACGGATCCCTATAGAATAAATATGCTCACTCCTCAACTTAGAGCCTAGTAAAGATAATGATCCGTAAAGAAGTGCAATTGACAGACTAGATGAATTACGAGATGGCTAGACAATCAAATCGATGAGTTTAATGAAACATAGACAAGCATGATGAGTTAGAATAGTTTGAAGTCATAATAGGTTGAGCTAGTCTAGAGGCCATCATTGACTTAAGGAGCCTTTAAAGAAGAAAAGACTTAGAAGTACAAAGAAATCAGGGAGAGCGAATTTTAGAATTAAAGTGAATAACTGATAAAGAGTCCTTAAGCAATCAGAGATGATGGAGTTCAAGGAACTAAGATGAGTAGGAAAGTTGAGCAATAGAGCAAAGCTTAGTAAGAAAGAATAATAGACGGAGTATAGTAGGAGTGTGATAGAGTATGAACATTATGAAGGTTCACAATAAAGGGTGAAATTGTAGGAAACTAGAAAACGAATTAGTAATAGAGTTGAAACATGAAATTCATATAGTTCCTAGTGGTAGTACCCTAGTCGAGAAGCCAACACCAGACATGTAAACAACAGAGTCATAAGTTTATAGATGAGCAGCATAAGCAACTGCAAGCACGTATAGCTTGTTTGACACCAGCAGTAGAGATGGACTTTGAGGGCTACCTTAGTATACTCCTAGAAAGAAGCGAAAGTATAGAGATAAAAAGTCCAAAACATAAAACCTTCAGATGCAGTACCAGAACAGAATAGAATAGAAACAACTCCAAGTGAGAGATCTAGAAGAGAATTTATTATATAAAGAGAGGCTATACTAGTTAGGCAGCGACAAGAAGGTAAGAGAACAATGTTAAACATGACTAGGTATATGTGAGAGATAATATCCTTCAGATAAGGAGACATAGATATAAGTCATGGAAGTTTCAATTAGAGAACAGAGCATGTGAGAAGATGAAAAGGTTAGCAGGCACAAGATTTGAAAGAAGAACCGTCAAGGTGAGACGACAATATAACACAAAATGCGTGGTATCTCTCGGCGTTGGACTAGAACCAAGGTTCTATTATGTTGTGATTCTTGTGATCTTTGAGAAGCAGTTTGCCATAATTTTAGTTAATTAAACCATCACGGGTTTGGGATAGCCTTAGTCTCAGTAAATAAATCCTCACGATATAATATACATAAACGGACTTCGGGTAAGGCTAAGATTTACAAGTAATACAACCAGGCATAAAGAATAAGTCGTGTGAAAGACAGTAACATAACTGTGCTAGTAAAGTAATCGAAGGTATAAAAGTGTAAATTAGATTAGTATAACCAGTATTAGCATAATAGTAAAGAACACAGCTTTAGCATAAAAGTAAATATAATCAGGCCTAGAATTAATATTTTTCCCCAGAATTACTTAGCCAACCAAGAAGAATCATCATAAATAAAGAACTACTCTGATAAAACATCACAAATATGAGAAATATTAGTGGACAGTAAGAGTATTTGGAAAGGTTAGTTATAAATCATGAAGACTAAAATCCAGAGATAGTCATAAATGTGAGGACTCGAGAGAGAAAGCTTATAAGAGCAGAAGGTTTAGTAAGGTGGAAAACTTAGAAGGTCAAATAGTTGGTTGACATCAAGTGATAAATGTCAAGATAAGGTACATCCTATAAAGTCATTTAAATAGAATAGTTGAAGAACTCGGAGTACACACAGGTTAAGGGAAAGTGAAGGTTATGGGTGAGAACATGAAGAATTATGGGAACACTTTAAACATAAAAACTTGTGAAGATAGATGGAGATAAAGGATGTTGAATATAGTTGGAAGTTTTATAATAAAGTTCTATAATACATAAGAGATAAGGGTAGTATGATGACAGATGTAGAGTAATGAGCAGGGGATCATGGCGTAAGATTAAGGAATTACCTTTTAATTAGGAACTCAAGAGGTTATGCATGAACTTTGGAGTAGTATGCACGAGTATGACAAGAGATTCCAAAAGAATTTAGTATTAAGATCTCAAGCAAAAAGGATAGCTAGAGACATGGATATCCTGGCATCGGCCAGGACAAGTCAACGAGTTGAGCCCCAAGAAGGATTCGAGGATGAATCATATTTAAGGGGGGAGAATTTATAATGACTGGGAATTCTGATTACTGACACATTATGAGACGAGTGTCACATAATATAAAATATGATTGGAAATATATACTTTCATGAGATGACTATCGGTAAATTCTTTGAGAATCTGATATTAGATGTTACGATGTTCCATAATGCACAACCTATGGTATTTGGACCATAAATTTCTCATACGAACTCTGATTTTCTTATGAATTTTATATCATCGGAAAGCTGAGACAGAGATCTACAACTTTCACGTTGAACATTTCTACAAATTCATACCAGAAGCGAGTCAAAAACACAGATCAAAAATTCAGATAAATAGTAATCGAGGGACATTTTAGTAAATTCCTAAGTTTCTCCAAATTTCTACATTCTTCTACTCTTAAAGTGGCTAAGTATAAAATGGGGTACTATTCATTTATCCTCAAAACTTCAAAGGAAGAAACAAAGAAAAAAAAAGGTCAATGAATAAGAGAATAAGAAAATGGAATGAGGAAAATGAGAAAAGAGAAAGAACAAAAAGAGAGAGGAAGGGAAATGAAGCATTGATGAGTATGCCATCCATGAGGGATTTTAAGGGTGGTGGAATTCAACAAAAATAAGGTGAGAACTTTTTACCCAAATTTTGAACTATGAAGTTTTGTTTATTTAATGATATTAGAGTGTTTGGAGTATATTGGAAAATGTGTTTAATGAATTTATAAGTATGAAAATGGATGGTGTTGAGTAGGAATCAAACTTGGGGTATTAAGTTAATTAGGGGTTTTGAGAATTAAGAAATTTAAAGATTGCTTTGATGATGTTAGATAATGGGTGAGTATGAAATTATTGTGTAAAAGTTGAAATATAGAAGGATGGAAGTGTATTTGAGCGTAAGGACTTGAGGGTGTTGTTTTCAAGCCTGGATTTTGGCCTTGTGTCACGATGCGTTCTGGGTAATTTGTAAAGGTTTATTTTTGGTTTGCACACGTCGCGACGCGCAAGGCAAAAGTTTGGGTACGCTTCTGGACAATGCGCGTTGCGACGCGCCCGGACCTGCGTCGCGACGCAAGGTTAAAAATTTCCCTAAATTCATTTCTAACCATTTCAGTTTCACCTGAGCACGTTAGAGGCTACCTTATAAATCTCGTATCAGTTAGTATTCATACATTCCATCAAGTCACAAGCATGATATGCCTTGTAGCTATGACATGTAGACGTATTAGTAAGTTTAGTTAAGTTCCGAAACTTATCTTAAGACTTGTAAACTAATTGAGTTTTCGATTATAGTTTACCCTCAAGAACTACGAGTTTCTCCAGCGAAGTAAAGAAAGGACTAGCGGAGCTCCATAACAGTGAATGGACCTCTTTTCTCAGAACTGATTTTATTTAACAGTTTTAATATCATACTTATTTTTGAGCATATAGGGTGTTAGCCGAAATTTTATTACAATTGTTTTTTTTCAGATAAGGATGATTTATAAAAGAAACGTTTTCCAAAGCATGATTTTATGATTTTTGGGGCATGGGGGAAAAAACCACCCCAGTATGTAACTTGATACCTTTTGGAATTGAAGGACAGAGAACATGTGCACATGTAGAGGACTAGGGGGACGGCAATACGTAACGCCCCCAAATCCTAATTCAGGACTAGGGATGACAGATGCCCATAGATCCTAGTTTCAGAGCTTGGAGTGTAGCATAGATTCGCACCCCCAGTTATAGTTCAGTGGTTTGGGGTACGGCGATACGTAGCACCCCAAGACCACTAGTTTTAGGGACATGAGTGGTATGCTTTGGGGGACGGCGATACGTAACGCCTCAAAGTCATGGTTTTGCATTCCTGTCTCTAGTTAGGCGTATGGGGGGACGGCGATACGTAACGCCCCCATACGTCAAGTTTTTCAGATATAGACCAATTTCCAGATATCAGATTTCCAGAAAATAGTTTTTAGAGATCAGATTTTAGAAACGATTTTCGGAAAGCATGTTTCAGAAAGACAAGTTTTATAAAAGAGATTTCAGACAAGGTTTTCAGAAAAAGAGTTTTTATATAAAGCTATTTTTGGAACTCTGATTTCAGAATCAAATGTTTTTACATCAGCATTGCAGTTTTCGTCCACTCACTTAGATCGTACAACGATCTAACCTCCCCTACTCCCAGTTTTCTTGTTTTGTAGGTTTTCTTGGAGGACGAGCTCAGGAGGACGGATACTGATGCAGTCACTAGGGTATGGAGTCCATCAGTCCAAGTCAGGAAAAGTCTGAGTCAAGTAAAAGTTATGTATTATCCTTTGATTTTGAGATAGTAATTTTAAAAGTGTGTTTTAAGTTTACAGTTTCATATGTTAAATTTGTATGATAAGTTTTTGAGTTAGGGCTATTGTCCCACACATAATATAATCGATTAGAGAAAAGAGTTTTAGTATCTATTTATGGTTAGAAAGTCAGAGGCTTATGGTGTTAGTACGGTCTATTCCCTGCCGGTAACATATACTAGATCAGGGATGTTACATATTGTACTAATTAAATTAGTATAGAAAAATAAGATCCCGATTAACGTAATTTGTGATGTGATTTTTGAATTTTTAGCCCCTGGAAATAGTAGAGCGTCGCGACGCAGGCTTCATTGCGTCGCGATGCGTACACTGACCTAATGTTTTTAATGTTACTGGTTTGTGGGGCGTCGCAACGCCCAACCTGGGTTTATGAATGTATGTTAAATAGTTTAATAATATGTCATATAGCCTATGGTGCCTACTCTAGCATTTTCATATGCAATAACATGTTAACATGCATGATATTCTAGTCATAAAATATGATTTTATGTAAATTTAATGGTTAAATAAGAATATGAGATGCATGTAAACGGACTAATAAGATTAATGGGTTTAAAGGTTTTAAAAATTGAGAATTCAAGTTTAAATACAAATGGACCTTATGAGTACATTATTTTCCTTGGTATATCGGATGGAAACCCGGAAGTAATTTTCATAGCCGATTCCGAATGGATGGTAATTTGGTTTGCACTCGGGATACAATGCCACGTACCTTTGGAATAAATAATGTGCTTTTATCAATAAATAGTTTAATGACATTTGGTCCGTTCATTGAATTCTGAATTTTAAAACCTAATAGTGGACTAATATTTTAAAAGTTAAAATTGATTAGATCACTATAGAAACTTGATTAAATTAGTTTAATTAAGTTAATAGATTAGTAGAGACTAATCGGGATTAGTGAATAAAATTTTAAAAGTTAAAATTAGTTAGATCGCTAATAATCCACTAGTATTAATAAGGTTATGTCTTTAGTCGAGCATAATCTAAGACATATTAGAAACTAGTGAGATAGAAACCTTACAGTTCAAAATAGTGAGTGAGAGAGAGGTATACTATAATATATCCCGTGATCTCCATTGTTATCCAGAACGTGAGATTCAAAAGGCGCCTCGAGACGACTTTGCTTTCATCTCCCTACGGATGGTGTCCAATTTGGGTCAATATTAGGTTTGGATTCCGAGAGGATATGGACTCTAGATGTATCTGGTGATTTGACCTACCCTACAGCGGTACTTCACTAGTTAATCAAAGTTTCTTTGATCAAAATAACGGTAGTTGATAATATAGGAATAAGAATTATTTCAAATATATTAATAAATTGATAATATCTCAATCTATCATGCGAATACCTGACCTACCCTACGGCGACACTTATTTATGGGATGATAGATAACCATGGCATAATAATTCTTTTAGGTTTCTAATTCACTATACATTGATCATGCATCATGTTTAATTTTATGCCTAAATGTTTGACAATTTTATTTTGCGATGAATGAATGATTGAATGCACGTTTATTATTTTTTCAGCCATGACATCTGCAATTATCTCAATTCTCAAAAAACAAGAAAAATTAACTGGGGAAAATTATGTTAAATGGAAAAGTGACATTAGATACATCCGAATAAGGTGGAGGAGTGGCCGGCGCACCCCCCCGGCTTGTCAGGCCAGCCGGCGATGGCCGGAAGGCCGCCGGCGCGACATGGACGACAAACACATGACATTGGGAATGGGGTTGAGTGTGTGAGATGTAGGAAGCTAATGCCATTTTCGAAATTACAAGAAATTATGGGTATTTATAGAGAAGTTTCTGGAATTTATGTTTAGACCCCCGCGAAATTGCAATCAGGCCCTTATCATGGGGCTTTCTCTAAAATTCACATTTTGGAAGCACTTCTGATGCAAATTTCGAAAAGTGTTCAACACGAAAGTTGTTCGTCTCGGAAAAAAAAGTCTGATGATTTAAGAATCAGCTTGATCTGAGTTCGTTTGCTATTTGTATAGCCGAAATAAGAAACTTTTACTCGTATAATGATATAAATAGAAATCGCGTAACCGGTTCTCGAAATCACGCATTTTTCAATGCGATGAAGATTCACTTTAAAATATTTTGATCTATATTTCAACACTTAAATCCTTATTTTCGAACACCCTCCCTTTCCCAAATCCTTAACTTTAATTCGAAAACCTTCCAACACTGTTCCGAAAAACTCGGGGTTTTACACTTTCTTGTCCCTCTGCCAAATTATGAGTTCTTTATATGCACATGATTGTCTTCGAGTCTATCATCCAATGCCACTGACCTCATGTAAATTGGAATTCTAAATATTTTGAAATGTCCAAAAGAGTGCACAATGATCAGTTGGCATTAGTCAGCTCTCATCACTTCGCAAGGGTTTGAATGTATCTTTCGCACTAGTTTCATTCCTACATCAAAACACACCAAAAAGTGTATAAATTTGAACATTTCATGAATTGAAGACTATAACATATAAATGCCTTAAAACATCTAAATTATTTTTAAAGAGTTGTAATATTACTCGTATAAGTTGTATTCTAAGCGTGGACATGTCACGCTTCCAAAACATATCCTATTATAATCCCTTATAATCTCATCATTCATATCCTTCTAAAATTATAAGAGATGTCACAAAATTATGAAACCTATATTAGCCCTTACTTCAATCATGTATGGATCCAGCTCAACTTTAGCACTTTAGAAAAAAATGCATGGTAATTAATCTTTTAGGTCTTTATATTAATAATGATACTAATAGAAGTTGTTACTGGTTAGGGTACAAGCCTCAACTGCCCTTTAACTATACCAATAAATTTCCCTTTTGCATCACGTAATACACAATATGTTTAAGAAGGCATCACATGTTTGGTAAATTAACGTTATTAGAGAGTGTGAAAACATGTATCTTTTTCTCTCCACTTCAAAAAAAAAACCTGATGCTATTTCTACATAAAAAAACAATTAGCTATCTCAAAAGTAAATAATAATTAGTAGTTAATAATAATTTGACATGTATATACATCCCTAATAATTAATTAGTAGTTAATCATTTTGTGGAAATCATATTCACATGCGAGATTGTGGAAGTGGTTTTATCTGTGTTGTGGTTTTGTTTACAATTTTACGTATCGTTGTTGTTATTTTTTGGAGTGTTTTTTTTTTAAAGCTTTACAGGTTCAGGTTGGTTCTGCGATTTAAAAGGGATATTTTACTAATTTTTCGTTAAAAATTCTCTTAGTTTTATGTTTCTAGTTTCTCGAAGGATAAAATTTATGTCTCCCAACTTTTGTTTTTATTATTATTTTTCTTAATAATAATTAAAATGAGGCTCCTATCGATAAAACATAAAAAATATATAATACACATTGTTGACGGGTGATTTTCGTCTCATGAATAGTTTCGGGATAACCCTCCCGAGACAATCTTCCTTCAACCTTGAATTTATTTGGTTATGGGGAGTAGGGGTGGTAAAACGGATCAACGAATCGAATTTGTATCGAATCCTAAACAAATCGAATCAAAATATGATGATTCGTATTCGATTCGTTTGTTAAACGAATCCTAATATCAGATTCGTATTCGATTCGTTTATTAAACGAATCGAATACGAATATTCGTTTATTCGTTTAGTCAATGATATTATTTAATAAAATAATATCCCACACTTGATTTACATTAATTCTTCATAAATATATACATATGAAATATGTAATTAATATATTAACTAAAAATACCTCACCAAATATCGAAAATATTAATTTTTCTATGATAATTAGTTATAATTTCTCGAATCTTAATTGAAAATTAACACGAACTAGTAAATAAAAATAATAAAACGAATCCTAAACGAATAAATGAATCCATGAGCTTAAATTCGTATTCGATTCGTTTAATAAACGAATCGAATCGAATTGACCAATTTATTAAACAAATCCATTTTTTCAAAACCGTATTCGACGAATCCTGGCCCAAATGACACCCTTAATGGGGAGACCAAAGGCAAATGTGACAAAAGACAAAGCAAACACAAAAATCGACAAAGAGCATTTAACATGGTTCGGCGGAGCTAATCCAGCCTACATCCACGGGCACAAAATAGATGGGCCCATAAAGAAGTCGGTTTTTAAACGATGTCTATTAGTTTAGACATCGGTTTCAAAAGTATTTCTATTCAAGTGTTGTTAAAGCTTTCTTCTTTTAAGATCATTTAATAACTGATGTTAAAATGTTTCGAAAGACATCAGTTATTCGTAAAAGCGATGTCTTTCGAATTGTCATAGAAATCGGTATTTTTATTAATTTCTGATGTCTTTATATTTGTGAAATGAAATCGGTTTGATTAAAACCGACTTCATATCTATTTGAATAGAAATCGCTTATACAAAATGATGTCTTTAAGTAAAAAAGAAATAAGTTTTTATTATATCATAACCATTTTTAAATGTTTTGTCAACTGATGTGTCTTAAAATTCATATACTTTTTTTATTGCAAATTTAAATGATTCATCATAAAAATCATTAGAACACAATATGATAAAACATAAAATTCATTCATAAAAATATTTATGAATTTGAATTTGTCCATACAGTTTTTTTTCTTTTCATTCTCATTGAAACCCTAAGCCTTAAAAAATCACTTGAACAAAGTAGTTGAGTTTTAAAAAATAAAATTAAAAAAAAAATCAGCAAATTTAAATTTCATATCTCTAATGCTACAAATTCTGCCCATTCACTTCGCATCCCATCAATTTCTTCTTGAGTGTATGTATTCATTCCTTGAAACTGCAATAATAACGCATAAAAAAATATTAATTAATCATAATTTTTCATAGGTGATTTTTCAAATTCCACTAACATTCACTTATATAATTGATTCACTATTTGTAGCTCCACATGGCACAAGTTCAATCACCAAACAACAATATATTTAATAGTAAAATTAGTATTAAACTCTTACCTTTTGCATAACAGATATCTGTGGATCTGTAATGATGTCTCTCCTATACTTTAGGATTTTGACTCGTTTCAATTTCTGGCGTGCCTTGAGTGACGGAATCAAGCGCTCGCCTCTCCACTTAACCGAGCACCTGAAGCACATCGCCCCACCTAGACCTCTGCCAAGCACGGCAGCCGGCTTCTCTGCCTTGGACGCGCCAGAGGCGCTTTTGACAATGCTGCCTCATACTGAGATGATTTGCAAATTCAGCATTCTGACTGTACAATAGATAAAGGCAGCTTAAAGGATACCGGAAAAATACTATCAGTAAAGCCAAAATTACAAACAGCTAACTATTCATATATAAATAGTCATCAACATTCATCATTTTTCTTCCTACCTAGTACCTCCTACTGAAATCCAATAAATCATGTCATGAAATCCCACTATTACATTACGCATTTTTCTCAGACTGCTACCTCGAAGGCTTCGACAATCACATTGATTAGAAATAAATAAATAACTCACTGGAGACGCTGTGGACAACCCCACCATACGCCAAAACATCTTCACAATTCAACCAACGAAACCGGCCCTCGTATTCAGATCTGCGAACCTCAAAACCCTATTCGACGATGCACCAATCGCCAAAAACAAAACAAGGAAGAAAAAACGATACAAGCACGCCGCAAGAAAAGCCAAACCCTAGAAGCCGAAACAGAATTATTCGATAATCGAAACAGATTAGAAATTCAGATCCAAACATATGGATTAATGACAATCATTTCCCACGAAACAAATATAGATTTAATTTTAAAAGTTAAAAATCAGATTTAACTTGGAATTCATACTCAAAGCGTAATTATGAAGAATCTTGGAGCAGCAAATTAAAGTCTACATAATGCAACATGTATAATACCCTAAACCCTAAATATCATGTTTTGAATCACCCATATAATTCAAAAATAAAATAAAAAATAAAAAAATCAGATTTAACAACAAAACCTACGTACCTCTTTAACTTCTTCTTGGCGAATATTTTTCAACAACCGACCAAGTGCGGCCGGTGGCTAAAATTATGTTTCTTGGATAATTAGACGGAGAATAAGAATTCTATAGTGGAGCGGCAAAAATCAATAAGAATATCAAGAGTTTCTAGGCTTTTATTATGTTTACTTTATTTCTATTTTTTTAAGTTAGAAAAACAATTAAGTCAAATCCGATTTTTACTTAATGAAATCACGTTTATTAAAAGAAAATATTTTAATATGTGATCTCTTTCCTATTAGATTTAAAGACAATTGTTTTTAATTATGAGATTTCTTTCATATTAGGTAAAGACAACGGTTATTAATATGTGATTTTCTTTCCTACTAGATAAAGATATCGTTTATAAACTAAAACCATTGTTAAAACTGATTGTATTTAAAAATGATTTCAATTCTATTGCAAAAGAAAACGATTTAAAATAAAACTGATATCTTTTACTTACCAAATCGATTAATTGGTAAACTGATTTCTTTTAAAGTGTTGGCTATTCCTATTATTATAGTAGTAGGGGTTGTTTTATTACCAAACCGAGCTCTACCGACCTGTTTAAGGATAGGTCTAACAGTAACCGAGATGTCGGTCGTTCTTTGAGTTTATTACAAGTAATACTTAGAATGAAAAGTTTATCAACCCTTACAAATGAGATCACTCTCTCTTTATATACTAATGGATATACAATACCGTTCTCATATCTTTAGGATGCCAGCACTGCAGGTTTCCGACGATTTGACAAACTCTATTCCCCATCTGCCATCGCCGAAAGCAAAGCCTACCCTCTGATTTCCCGTCACATCACGTCGTAAAAGTACATTATCACGTATTTTCATTAATGATGATAGCCTGTAAGATCTCAAATACGAAAGTAGGCTTCACGGTGAAAAGTCCAAACTATCATGGTCACGCGTTGGTTATAAGACGTCGGCCAATAAACTTGCCGAACACCTCCACTGCTCCCGCCCCGATCCATAATATCCTAGCTCATCAACTTATTCCAAGAGGTAAGATAAAACCAAACCGAGTCTCCAGTCTATCATAGTCGGCCTCGGTTCTGATGTCATCGATTTCTGAAATCTGTGCCAGATCCGAGAAAGATGTTCTCGAACTCTCTTATCGTCCGAGAACTGACCAATACTTCTAGATATCTGATCCTCCAAAAATGGGAAGTTCCTTCTTTGCCCTTGCTGAACTATTCAAAAACCTTAGTTGCAGAAATCTTCATCAACATCTGTCCCCTAGTTTTTGGTTCCATCGAGTGTACAAGATGGTGCCGAGAACTAGAAAAATCAGAAGTGTGCTGATCAGCCACTAGGTGGTCGGCCTTAGGAATCATGTAGTAAACTACTCTGACGCCAACTCAGGTCATCCCCGGTATCTTCATATGCTCTGTCCTCAAACCGAAAATAGGCACTCGGTGGGACGTAACCCGACCCCGAGGTTGGAGAGACGAATAGCCTCGGCGGAACGAGTCCCGCCCCAAGCAGATGGAATAAAATATTGACAGAACGAATCCAGCCCCGAACAGGTGGAACATAGCATCGGCGGAACGAATCCAACCCCGAGCTAGTGGAATATAGCATCAGCGGAAGGAATTCAGTCCCGAGCAGGTGGAACAAAGCATCGGCGGAATGAATCCAGCCCCGAGCTGGTGTAACAAAGCATCGACAGAACAAATCTAGCCCCGAGCTGGTGGAACATATCATCAGCGGAACAAATCCAACCTCGAACATGTGGAACAAAGCATCGGGGGAACGAATCCAACCCCGAGCTAGTGGAGCAAAGCATTGGCGGAATGAATCCAGCCCCGAGCTGGTGGAAGAAAGCATCGACGGAACGAATCCAGCCCCGATCTGGTGGAACAAAGCATCGGCGGAATGAATCTTGCCCTGCGCTAGTGGAACATAGTATCGGCGGAACTAATCCAGCCCCGAGTAGGTGGAACATCTGATACTTATTCGAGGGAAGATTTTCAACCTCTGAGGCTCTGTGGATCTCGGCGCGGGCGTCCATTTGCCTGGCATCAGCGAAAAACAAAAATAGAACAAGATAAAGTTAACAAAATGGAGGTGACTTAGCACATACTCCACACAAACCCGAAAAGAATAACAACTCGGGTGCCCCGAGGCAGCATCCTGCCTGGTGCCTCCAAAAACACAATCCTGAACCTTACAATTCAGCGTCCCGGCTAGTCAGGCTACGGATCGGTGAGCGGTCGAGACCCTGAAGGCAGAAACCTCCTCATGCTGGGCGGCTCTGGAGTTTGCAAGCGCTATGAGGGCAAAAACCTCTCCATGCCATGCTTCTCCTGATCCGAGGCGGTTAAGCAAATACCCCACGAGGGAAGAAGACACCCGTGTACGCCATCCATTGGGTGTTTCTCAACGGGACTCACCAGCCGACTCACAGGGGAAGAAACCTCATTTGGTCCGGTTTACTCGAGACCATAATGGTCATAGAGGCCATTCAGCCATCCCCATGCCATGTGCTTTGAGATGGTTCTCGACGGGAGTCACCAGCCAACGCGCAGGGGAAAAAACCTCTCTAGGTCTGATTTACCTGAGCTATTTCCTTAAAGATACGAGTCATGGGGTAGTAACGCTTCGACATCGGGGGTTTGATAATGACACCCGGGATTGGCATGCCGCGAGGGGTTCGCGCTATTCCCACATATACCACATCCCTTTATGCGTTTTGGATCCTCAAAGGTGGAAGGAGTCAGGTCGGAACACTTCCATCTGGGGGTTTGATAATGACACTCGGGATTGGCGTGCCTCGGGCTTGGTGTCCTTTCTGTCTACCGATCACCCATTCGCTTTGAGCACATCCCAATAATATTGAACACGGCTTTCTCATCATCAATCATTAAACAAGTAAAGTGGACAAGCTTTAAAATTCAAAAGAGAGAGTCATGTTCATATTCATGGGATCTACCGCCCTTCTTACAACTCTTTGTGGGTCATCTCAAGAGAGGCTCTATAATAATTTTTCGGTCCTGATCGGGTCATCCAATGACTTTGCAGTTCGAATAAAAGGTCTACTGGAAATATTTCCTCAGCATCTCGATGTTCCAGGGCTTCTTGAGCCGGGTACCGTCCAACTGCTCCAAAAGATAGGTACCCGGTTTTACTATCTTCACCACTCTATAAGACCTTTCCAATTTGGTGCCCAATGAACCTTCTTCGGGTCTTCGGGTATTCAAAGTGACCCTCCTCAAAACCAAATCTCCAGGGATGAAGGATCGAGCCTGAACTTTCTTGTCGTAAAAACGAGCCATTCTCTGCTGATAGACAGCCGCTCTAATAGCCGACTTCTCCCGTTTTTCTTCGACCAGGTCGAGATGATTCATGACGAGCTCTTCGTTTTGTTCGGCCCCAAAATGCCGGACCCTGTGTGTGATCATCTCGATCTCTATCGAAATTACTGTTTCACAACCATAAGCCAAAGAAAAAGGAGTTTCCTCCGTGAAGTCCTTGTAGGTTGTTCGGTGCGCCCATAATACTTCCGGTAACTCTTCGACCCACAACCCTTTTACAAGATCTTAGGCGGGCCTTTAGATTTGCCTTGATTGTTTTGTTGGTAGCCTCGACCTGTTCGTTAGATTTAGGATGAGCAGGTGAAGCAAATCTCAAGGCAATCTGGAGGTCTTCACAGAGCTTACTGAAACCCTTGATGTCGAATTACTTCCCATTTTCAGTGATGATGGCTCGGGGAACTCCGAACCGACAGATGATACTCTTCTTTACAAAATATGTTGCATTTTTCTCTGTGATTGCAGACAGGGGTTCGGCCTCTACCCATTTGGTGAAATAGTCAATGCCGACGATGGCATACTTGGCCTGTCCTCGCCCCGCTGGCATTGGCCCATAAAGTCTAGCCCCCACTTGGCGAACGGCCAGGGGCTAACCAGAGTGGTCAATTGTTCAGCAGGTTGATGACGAATATTGGCGTTCTTCTGACATCCCTCACATTTCTGAGCTACCTTCATTCTGTCATGGTGCATGGTCGGCCAGTAGAACCCTTATCCCCGGTATGGCTCCCGCAGATTCCTCCGTGAATCTCTCTGAGCACATAATTTGCTTCCTCGGTTGTAAGACACCTCAAAAGTGGCACCGTATGCCCCCACCGGTACAGGACTCCTTCAACCAAGCAAAATTTCGAGCTTCAGTACTTCAACTTTCTTGCCTCATTCTTATCCTCAGGTGTCTTCCCAGTCTCCAAGTAACTTCTGACCGGGTCCATCCAAGAGGTCCTCCCTTCTGTATCTATTTCCATCACCTCCGACCTCCCAGCACTTTTTTCTTACACACAGATCAAATGGATGGTTATAGGCTTCTCTGACTTAATTTAGGATGTCAGTCAAGCTAGCGAGTCTGCCTGATGGTTTTTTTCTCGACCAATCTGCTCGAATTACGCACTATTTATTTTCCCAATCATCTTCTTCACCTCGGCCATATAAGCCATCATGTTAGGCTCTCTGGCCTCAAAACTGGCCCTTTAACTGTTGGACGGTCAGTTGGGAGTCGCTCTTTACAATCACATCCCTGACACCCACCGCTACACAGAGCCTTAAACCAGCCAGAATGGCCTCATACTTAGCCGCATTATTCGTGGCCTCGAAGGTGAATCTTAAGGCATATACCACCTCCTCAACATCACTGTTTCGCAAGACAACCCCATGTTGGACAATTATGACCCATAGCGTCACTATTTGTAAAAGACATTATGGTTTTTGTACAAATTAACTATGTGACCATGGAAATTGCATTTTATCATTTTGTAATTAGATTACTTGTATATATAAATTATAAAAGTCCTTATGATTAGTTTCAGATTATAAGATATGAGACAATATCAATCCATAAAGGTTTAATCATTAAATATCCCTAGTCGTAGTATTATCGAGACTAGACATCGATAATGTAGAATAGACTAGTATTGCACTTGTGCGTGTTATGGAAGCGTAACAGCAGAGTTCTCATATATTTAAGTATTGGATACTTATGCAAGTGTGATAGCAGGTTATGTTTACCGATGATACGGAAACAGCTTCGCTCTGGATAGACCTCGCGGAATCTCATTGGTAGTATGACTATGTCTCTATGGGAATCCGCTTCAGGGTAGGTGTATTTGGTATTAACCTGATACTTGCATCGCTAGTGCTTGCGACAATCAATACGCTTTGGTTTTGGTCGTCCGGGACTTTAACAGGTTCTGTGTACGCCTCTTCTAGGTTTATTGAAAATCTTAGTGTATTGGGTGTGATGTCAAGACGAAAGTATCACTTCAGTCATATAGAGATGATGATCACGCAGGGATACAGAACCGGTTCTCTATTATGTTACAACTATCGGGATAATATGACAAGGTCATGATTATCCGATTATAGAGACTAGTTGTTTGTGATCTGATATATGCTTCGTACGGGGCAGACACTATTCCAGCCTCAAGCCTTGCATGTGACATCAGATACTGGATCGCAATACGCAATACTACGTATACTACGCCTGTTATAGATTATATATTCCTTAAAAAATATTTCTGGAGAATTGGGTAGGCACGGTGCTTTGCTAGAAGCCAACCATGTCTCGTAAATCGGTAAGAATGTGGTACGAGGTACGCACATGTTCGGATAGTCCGACGACCGGATTTACTGTCAACATATCCAGGGATCTCATGGGTCGCTTCCCGAAGATTTACCGATGACGTATGGCTCGCACAGAATTAATCTGGGATTAATTATAAGAGAGAGAAAATTAATCTGGGATTAATTACTGCAAGAATTTATCTGGCATAAAATTCAACTAGAAGAGAGAGAACAATTAATTTGGAATTAATCGATTAAATAATATATTCGATATATTAAGCAAAATTAGATTTCATAATGGAATTAAAATTAGATTTTAATTCGGGCGAACGAATTAATTTAGAATTAATTCGCGAGCGACTTTAATAGTAATTTTGCTAGGCATAATTATTTAATTAAATTTGATTTAATTACGTCGCAACTGAAAATTCATTAATTTGGAATTAACGAACCCGAGCCCGGGATGTGTTTGCGGGCCCACTCGGATTTTAATCAAGTGGGGCCCACAGTCACATCACAAGTCACATCACTAGTCACTTTGATCAACTTTTTGGTGATGGAATTTGATGGGTGGTTGATGGCTTGTTTTACACTCAAGTTGAAAGTGAATGACTTATTACCAATATTGGTATATCATTATTTTGATTTTGGAAATCAAATACAAGAAAACATTTCACTCATCTCTTATCTCTCATTCACGCCCAAGTGCAGAATTTTCTTCTCCCAAATTTTCTTGGCTTGGCCGAGAACTTCAAGAACCAATTGGGAGATTTATTTCGAATTTGTCAAGTGCTAGTACACATTAAAGATTCATACAAAGGTGTTAGGGAAACTTTCCCATTGAGGTTGGAATCAAAGATCAAAGCTTGGAGCTTGATTCATCATTCAAATAAAGCTTGGAACAATTTCAAAAGGAGCAAAGTTTTGTTATCAACACATCCTACAACCGATCTTTGTAAGTATAATTCCGCTATACTTTCTTTTAGTATTCACACTTTTATCATGCTTAAATGTTCTTGGAATGATCTTAGAGACCAACAATGGTATCATGAGCCAATTTTAAGCATGAAATGAACTTAGGGTTTATATACTTGAATTTGGGTATTTTTTATTTAAGCATGTTTTGATCAAATTGTTTGTTTGAGTTGCTTATATAATGATAACTAAGTGTTATGCATGATCAATTTGATGACAAATTAATTGGATTAATTTTCCCAAAATTCTTAGGCTTGGCCGAATGGTGATGAACCATAATGTCATGGTGATTTTGATTTTTGGACCATTGGATGTGTTTAAAATGATGGATATATTGATTTGTGATTTAATTGGATTGAAATCAAAATCGGATATAAAAATCCCTCCATTGTCGTGACCAAAAGAGCATGAAAATGAATTGATTTTGTTTCAATAATGTTGGACATGTGTTGAATATAATTATGGATGATTAATTAATTAAATTGATGTTTTGGAAATGTTAAATTAAATAATTAATTAGTGCAATACACTTTAATTAATTAAATTGTGATTTTTTGGAATATTAAAATTTAATCAGTTAGGCTTAATTTGGAATTGGGCTAAAATTGTTGTAATTGGGCCTAATGGGCTTGGTTGGGCCAAGTTGGTTTAAGATAATTGGATTGGATCCAAATTGGGCCTAAAACCATTCCATTAAGTCCAAATATAATAATTAATTGGGCCTAATGGGCCAAAATTAATTTTGTTGCAAATGGTGATTCCTTATTGGACTTTGGTTGCCAAAGTCCATGCCTTAATAAATTAATTGAAAGCCCATTGGACTTTAATTAATTGACATTGGATGTTAATTGGGCTTTGAGACCCATTAAGATTAGATTTAAAATCTAAGTCGTAAAGGCACATTATAAAGTGTAATTATTTAATTTGGAATTAAATAAAGAATTATTATTGAATACAAATTAAATCAGATTTAAAATTATAGTTCGATATAATTCAAGAATTCGTACTTTGAGTACTTATTCTTAAACGAGTTGGACTAGCGCAAATCAAATCGTTGTTTGAACATTGGATGATTACTTAATTCAAAGATTAATTAATTAGATTAGATTGATTGAATAACATGCTTTGTGTGAATACATGGATGTGTTGTATGAATAATGTCATCGGATGATATTAGATGGGTGAGGGAAATTTTGGAAATTGTTGTAATAAATTTAGAATTTATTAAATTGGACCTGCGTGTCCAACCTTTATCTCTCGATTCTTTGTAATTCTCTTCTCACCAATTCCACTCAATGTAATGAGGTTTCTTTGATGTATTATGTAATTAGGTAGAAATTAGAATAGTGCTAGCCGGTGAGAGGAAATGGAGTGATTTGTTCTAGGAATAATTTGTGAGATATCCATCCGCATATCATTATTAATTTATTTACCGCGCCTTATTATGCTTTTAAATGCATGCTTAAGGGTGTATGATGAGACCTAATCAAAGATAATTAATTGGTGCCAATTAAGCGAAAAACCCTCAACAAATATTAACGTTTTCCTTCCATTGAATGATTCATTCTCAAGATCCAAGATTGGCACTGGTTTGTTGGCCAAAGTCAAGACCTTTGTCCATCGCGGATGTGTTTGAATCATAAGGCTTTGTTCCATATCGTATGTCTTGCCCAAGTTGTGATTTGTTGGCCAAAGTCAAGATCACTTCTGTTCATCGACATCGATTACGAAGCTTTCCAAGGTCAATGGGTCCCCGTAAAATGAATCATTAAGCTTGTTGAGCCAAAGCCAAGGCTTAGTTGATTCAGAGGAAAAAGGTTAGGAAAATATATTGGATATATTGGCATATATATTATATATGTTTCGGACTTGGAGGTCCACCTACCGGATCTAAGAGTTGGATGAGATCAAATTGATCTTAGAGATCTACCTAGTTAATATCATACAGCTTGTTGGCCAAAGTCAAGGTTGTGTTATTTAACGGGATCCTAGCCCACTAGGAAACTAGGTTTCCCGAGTACTCAACAGAGGGTTAGAGCTCGCCGAAAAATAGTGGGAGGCCAGTATTGAATTTGCAATTTCATTCAAATACTTGGCATTTCGCGCTTTCAAATTATTTCGTCAATTAAATATTTATTAGTTGGACTAATATTCTATTATTTTTCTTGTAACAGTTAGACTGTACCCAAATATCGTTAATTGAATAGTTTGACTATTGCAATTAAGATGGCTGGAAAGATCGAAGTTAGAGACATTATCATGGGCGAAAATGTCTTTAATGGCGTGAACTTTCCTGATTGGGATATGGACCTCAGGATTGTCCTGGGGGCTGAGAGGATGCTCTATACGATAGAGAGACCTCTCGGGCCTAAGCCCGGAAATGAGCAGCCGTTTGAGCTTGAGCTTTGGAAGACTCATAGCGATGACAACTTAACTGCTCAGTCCGTCATGCTCGCTGCGATGACCCCTCAATTTCATCGCCAAAACAAGGGATTGGATCCATATACTATGATGGAAAAATGGAAGGACCTTCATCGATCTAACATTAGATCGCAAAGGTATGAATTACAGAAAAAGCTCTTTCGCTCTCGAATATCGGAAGGTACTTCTGTTGAGCACCATGTGTCACAGATGATTGCTGATATTGAACAGCTAGGTCACCTAGGCATAACCTTTGAGGCTGAGACTTCTATAGATTTGATCTTGCAGTCTCTTCCTGACAGCTGGAGCGGGTTCATCATGAACTACAATATGATGAACCAAGACAATACTCTTGGAGAGCTGATGGCAACGCTGCGTGAAGCAGAAAAAAAGCTGTTGAAGGGCAAAAAGCGCGAGGCGCACTTCACTTCAACATCTTAGTCTCCGAGGGCTTGGCCCAAGGCAACTGGAGGTGTAAAGAAGAAGAAGAAGAAGGGCAAGGCCAAATCGTCAAATTCTTCTGGGAAGGCTAAGGACAAATGCCAAGATGTATGCCTGCAGTGTGGCAAACGGGGTCACTGGAAGCGTGACTGCCGTGAGTACAAGACGCACATGAAGGAAATCAAAGCGGACAAGGCACCGGCTTCAAGTATGTTTGTTATAGAAATAAACATGTCTACTTCTAGTTTTAAAAATTGGATTTTTGATTCTGGTTGTGGTACTCATATATGTACTGATGTGCAGGATCTGTGGATTATGAGGAGACTGGCCTCAGGAGAGATTGACCTCCGCGTTGAAAATGGGACTCGAGTCACCGTTTTGGCCGTTAGGACTTATATTTTGGAACTGCCCTCGGGGCATGTACTTAATCTTTCAGACTGTTATTATGTACCTAGTTTGACTAGGAATATTATATTGTATCTTTATTGGCCCAATGTGGCTATACTTTTGTGTTAGAAACACTCGGTGTTTTATGTATAAAAATGATATGGAGATATGCAGTGCTGATGTGAATAATGGTCTTTATATTTTAAATATAAATCAATCTCAAACATATAATGTAACAAACAAAAGGCTTAAATTAAGTAACAAAGATGAAACTTATATGTGACATTGTCGTATGGGACAAATCAACAAGACTCGCATATCCACACTTTCGAAGAGTGGGTACTTGGACGGTTTTGATCCAAATTCATATGACGTCTGCGAATCTTGTTTATTAAGCAAAATGCCTAAAACACCTTTAGCGGTAAAGGTGCACGTGCCACCGAACTGTTAGCCCTCATTCATAGTGACGTATGTGGGCCCATGTCTAGCCAGGCTAGAGGTGGATGTCAATACTTCGTAACCTTTATGGATGATGCATCGCGTTATGGTTATGTGTATCTTATGAGACACAAGTCGGAAACCTTTGAGAAATTCAAAGAGTTTCGACACGAAGTAGAAAAACAGATCGGTAAAAGTATTAGACATTACGGTCGGACCGTGGTGGCGAATACTTAAGCAATGAGTTTCTTGATTACTTGAAAGAATATGGTATTCTTTCACAGTGGACTCCTCCTGGAACACCGCAATTAAACGGTGTGTGCGAACGGAGAAATCGAACTTTGTTGGACATGGTAAGGTCAATGATGAGTCGCACAGAGCTACCTATTTCCTTCTGGGGATATGCATTGAACAGTGCAATACTTATTTTGAATAAAGTTCTATCAAAGTCTGTTCAACAGACTCCGTATGAGATATGGACAGAAAAGAAACCGAGTTTCTCATTCCTGAAGATTTGGGGTTGCTGGGCATACGTCAAACGTTTGGAAGGTACCAAACTTGAACCTAAATTGGATAAATGCCTATTTGTAGGATATCCTAGAGAAACCAAAGGATATTACTTCTATCACCCACAAGAGAACAAAGTATTTGTTGCTCTACATGCGGTTTTCCTTGAGAAGGAATTCCTAAATGCAGTGGTAAGTGGGAAGAAAGTAGAACTCGATGAAAATCGGAGTGATATTGTTTCTGGCACTGAATCCTTAACGGAACATGAATAGTTCATCAGGGATAAGATTGTACTACAATCTTCGAATACACAAGTACCGCTTAGGTCGGAGAGAGTCAGAAAACAACCTGAGAGGTATGGTTTCTGATCTCACCTCATATGGATATTAATCTTATTAAGGAAGACGAACCGGCTACATATAGGAAGAAATACAAGGTATCGACTCTGGTTTATGGCAAGATGCCATGAAGTCCGAAATGGATTCCATGTACACCAACCAAGTTTGGACACTGGTTGATGCACCCGAAGGCGTAAAACCTATTGGTTGCAAATGGGTCTTCAAGAGGAAGACCGACATGGATGGCAACATACAAATGTACAAAGCTAGACATGTAGTGAAAAGGGAATCGTCAACGATATGGTGTTGATTACGACGAAACTTTTTCACTGTTGCCATGATTAAATCCATTCGGATTGTGCTTGCTATTGCTGCATATTTCGATTACGAAATATGGTAGATGGACGTCAAAACCGCTTTCCTTAACGGAAACCTTTTGGAGGATGTTTATATGCAACAGCCTGACGATTTTTTCATACCTAAACATGCAGACAAGGTTTGCAAGTTAAATCAGTCCATTTATGGATTGAAGCAAGCATTGCGTTCTTGGAACCAACGTTTTGATGAGATCATAAAAGAATATGATTTCGTTCAAAATGAGGATGATCCTTGTGTATATAAGAAGGTTAGTGGGAGCGCACTGACATTCATTGTCCTTTATGTCGATGATGTATTGCTTATTGGCAATGACATTCCCATGCTACAATCAGTGAAAGCTTGGCTTTCATTAAAATTCTCCATGAAGGATCTGGGAGAAGCAGCCTTTATTCTAAGAATAAAGATCTACCGGGATAGATCTAGAAAGCTGCTTGGACTCTCCCAGAGCACGTACATTGACAAAGTATTGAAGAGATTCAACATGGAACAGTCTAAGAGGGGACTGTTGCCAGTGTCACATGGCGTCACTCTATCTAAGGACATGTGTCCTAAAACTCAAGATGAGAGAGACAACATGAGTCGGATCCCATTCGCCTCGACAGTCGGATCGATCATGTATGCCATGATATGTACGCGACCTGATGTCTCGTATGCTTTGAGCATGTATAGTCGCTATCAGGCTGATCCAGATGATGGTCACTGGATGGCGGTTAAGAATATCCTTAAGTATCTTAGACTAACTAAGGATGCTTTCTTAATCTATGGAGATGGAGAACTTGAGGTAACTGGGTTTACCGATGCAAGTTTCCAAACCGATAAAGACGACTGTAAGTCGCAATCTGGGTACATATTTTGTTTGAACAACGGAGCAGTAAGTTGGAAATCTTCCAAGCAAGAGACTGTTGCCGATTCAATAACAGAAGCAGAATATATTGATACAGCTAAAGCAGCAAAAGAGGCAGTTTGGATCCGTAAATTCCTAATTGGATTAGGAGTAGTTCCGTTAGCAGCTGAGCCTGTTCCATTGTATTGTGACAATAACGGGGCTATAGCGCAGGCTAAGGAACCGCGGTCTCATCAACGATCCAAGCATGTTCTTCGCGTTTCCATCTGATTCATGAGATCATACATCATGGCGATGTGAAGATCGAGAAGGTCGCATCAGAGGACAACATTACAGATCCACTGACGAAAGCTATTCCTCAGCAAAAGTTTGAGCGACATGTACATAGTTCAAGTGTTAAATGCTTGAGTGACTGCTATAGGCCAAGTGGGAGATTGTTGGACAATTATGACCCATAACGTCACTATTTGAAAAAGACATTGTGGTTTTTGTACAAATTAACTATGTGACAATGGAAATTGCATTTTATCATTTTGTAATTAGATTACTGTATATATATAAATGATAAAAGTCTTTATGATTAGTTCCAGATTATGAGATATGAGACAATATCAATCCACAAAGGTTTAATCATTAAATATCTCTAGTCGTAGTATTATCGAGACTGGACATCGATAATGCAGAATAGACTAGTATTGCACTTGTGCGTGTTATAGAAGCGTAATAGCATAGTTCTCATATATTTAAGTATTGGATACTTATGCAAGTGTGATAGCAGGTTGTGTTTACTGATGGTACGGAAACAGCTTCGCTCTGGATAGACCCTGCGGAATCCCATTGGTAGTATGACTATGTGTCTATGGGAATCCGCTTCAGGGTATGTGTATTTGGTCTTAACCTGAGACTTGCATCGCTAGTGCTTGCGACAATCAATACGCTTTGGTTTTGGTCGTCCGGGACTTTAACAGGTTCTGTGTACGCCTCTTCTGGGTTTATTGAGAATCGTAGTGTATTGGGTCTGATGTCAAGACGGAAGTATCACTTCAGTCATATGGAGATTATGATCACGCAGGGATACAGAACCGGTTCTCTATTATGTTCCAACTATCGGGATAATATGACAAGGTCATTATTATCCGATTATAGAGACTAGTTGCTTATGATCCGATATATGCTTCGTACGGGGCAGACACTATTCCAGTCCCAGGCCTTGCATGTGACATCAGATACCAGATCGCAATACGCAATACTACGTATACTACACCTGTTATAGATTATATATTCCTTAAAGAATATTTCTGGAGAAATAGGTAGGCACGGTGCTTTGCTAGAAGCCAACCATGTCTCGTAAATCGGTAAGAACATGGTACGAGGTACGCACGTGTTCGGATAGTCAGATGACCGGATTTACTGCCAACATATACATGGATCTCATGGGTCACTTCCCGAAGATTCATCGATGGCGTATGACTTGCACAGAATTAATCTGGGATTAATTATAAGAGAGAGAAAATTAATCTGAGATTAATTACGGTAAGAATTTATCTGGGATAAAAATCAACTAGAAGAGAGAGAACGATTAATTTGGAATTAATCGATTAAATAATATATTCGATATATTAAACAAAATTAGATTTCAGAACGGAATTAAAACTAGAATTTTATTCGGGCCAACGAATTAATTTAGAATTAATTCGCGAGCGACTTTAATAGTAATTTTGCTATGCATAATTATTTAATTAAATTTGATTTAATTACGTCGCAACGGAAAATTCATTAATTCGGAATTAACGAACTCGAGCCCGGGATGTGTTTGCGGGCCCACTCGGATTTCGAATCAAGTGGGGCCCATAAGTCACATCACCTAGTCACTTTGATCAACTTTTTTGGTGATGGAATTTCGTGGGTGGTTGGTGGCTTGTTTTACACTCAAGTTGAAAGTGAATGACTTATTACCAAATATTTGGTATATCATTATTTTGATTTTGGAAATCAAATACAAGAAAACATTTCACTCTCATCTCTTCTCTCTCATACTCACGCCCAAAGTGCAGAATTTTCTTCTCCCAAATTTTCTTGGCTTGGCCGAGAACTTCAAGAATGAATTGGAAGATTTGTTGCGAATTTTTCAAGTGCTAGCACACATCAAAGATTCATACAAAGGTGTTAGGGAAACTTTCCCATTGAGCTTGGAATCAAAGATCAAAGCTTGGATCTTGATTCATCATTCAAAGAAAGCTTGGAACAATTTCAAAAGGACCAAGTTTTGTTATCAACACATCCTACAACCGATCTTTGTAAGTATAATTCTACTATACCTTCTTTTAGTATTCAGACTTTTATCATGCTTTAAATGTTCTTGGAATGATCTTAGAGACCAACACCCAGCTCTACAGCCTTGTGAACTGAGTGAACCGTCCACTGAAAACTCCCACGTGGTCTTCGAAACTTTGGAAATCTGTGGTCCTGCTAACTCGGCCATAATATTTGTTAGAGCCTGCCCTTTTACCGCCGCTCTCGACAAATATGATACATCATGCTCACTCAATTCCACTGACCACTTTACTAACCGACCCGATACCTCTGGTTTATGCAAGATCTGCCTCAGAGGATTATCAGTATAGTCCTCCAATAGGATGAGCTTGGAAGTAGAGCTACAGCTTCCGAGCCGCCGTAACCAAGGACAAAGCCACCAGTTAATGGGTCGGGTATCTGGTCTCTACATCCAGCAAGGCTTTGCTGATGTAATACACTGGCCTTTGGATCTTATCGGTCTCCTGCACTAGCACCGAGCTTACAGCATGTTCAGAAACAGCTAAGTACAATAATAAAGTCTCATCCTGGATTGGTTTAGCCAAAATCGGGGGTTTGAGCTAAGTACTGCTTGAGCTGCATGAAGGCTTCCTCGCACTCTGTCGTCCAACTAACCTCCTTCTTGGCCTTCTTAATCAACTTGAAAAAATGATGACATTTATCGGTTTCCCAGGAGATGAACTGGTTTAGTTCAGCCATTCGGCCCGTTAAACTCTGCACTTCTTTGACCGTCTTGGGAGATTTCAATTCCAAAACTGCTCGGATCTTCTGTGGGTTTGCTTCTATACCTCGTGCACTGACCATGTATCCCAGAAACTTTCCCAACGCTACATCGAATGCACACATCTCTCGGTTCAGCCTCATACTATGCTTTCTTATCAGCTTAAAAGTCCCCGCGAGGTCGGCCAAATGATCCTCTGGTTCATTGGTCATCGTTATCATGTCGTCAACATATACTTGCATGGTTTTGACGATGAGGGGCTTAAAAACTTTGTTCACTAGCCTCTGAAATGTAGCCCCAGCATTCTTCAAACTGAAACGCATCACCTTATAACAATATAGCCCCCGATCTGTGATAAAGATGTTTTCTCCTCATCCTCGGGATACATCTTGACCTTATTATTGAACAGCGTAAACACACACGTATAACGTAAGCGCAAGTATCGTTCAAGTAGTATAAAAAATATCGATCCCACGAGGACTTAATTCCTACTATTGTTATTAATTATTGAATCTATTTATTTACAGATATCTAATTGAGGGTGAAGAGAATGATTTCTTGATTGATTTGGTTGATTGTAGATTTGCTAAATAAATAAATAAAAAGACAAAAGAAAATACTAAAGAAAATAACAAAAGACACAAAGATCTAGGGTTGTGAATCCTTCTAATATCTTTTAAAAGATGAAGTGATTATTTTATGTTTGTGTAATAAATCAGTTTACTAACCTGGAACACTAAATTATGCAAAAGCCTCTGTCGATGGTCAGACGCAAATACCCAGTTTAACCCAATTGAACCATATGTCTATGTCAACCAAATTATCTGGATTCATTAAGTTTAAGTTCCAATTATGGCTACCCCCGCCCGACAGGTATATGTCTATCCTGTAAGGAAATCTATTAAAGGGTTATCTATCCTCAAGGAAGATCGTGGGCTATTAAGTCTAAGGCTGAAACCTAAAATCCCTATGTCTAGTTCATTTTAAGTTTACCATATCAATCTTATTGGTGATCAGACAACAAGAAGCATTAAGCTTAAGACTCAATAAACAAACTGAAGAATTACCCATAAAAAGAAAATCAATTATTAAGTGTGGATATTGTGTTCCATCACTTCCCTATAATAAAATAAAATGATGGGGTTAGAGGATCCACAATTAATATTTCTTATATAGGAATCTCACTTATTATAATATATAAATTATTTTATATTCTGCTTTCTCAGGAATTAATAATATTAAACATTTAAAACCAGCCATATAGGCGGTAATCCATTTAGTCCAATTACACCAGCCATATAGGCGGTAATTATCTGTCACATAAAGACCAGCCATATAGGCGGTAATTATCTGTCACATAAAGACCAGCCATATAGGCGGTAAAATAATTTATATTTAACCCGACCATATAGGCGGTAATAAAGTCTTACATTAATTAATCCGGTTAAATTATAATTTATAAATTATAGTTAAGTGAGATTTACCTAGATAATTATATTAAATGTTTCACCTTTTACCCCAGCGGAAATTAACTACTAAACATAAAAGAAAAGAGAAGAAGAAGAACTACTATTACTATTACTGAAAATTAAAATACATAATTAAAAATATTATTTATATATACAAAAATAGATGCAATCCTCTAAAAACAGGGAAAAGCTCCCAAGGAAAGCACACCAAATGTAGTGGTGAAGGCCTAAATTTATAGGCATTTTCTGGAACCAGCGTCGCGACGCTGAAGGGCTTGGCGTCGCGACGCCAGCACGCGTTTTTAGTCAACGCGGCTTTTGACCACGCACATTGTCGGCAGAATCTGGTGATGACACGTGTCACGCGGTAAAGGTGGTGCAATGAGAAGACGACACGTGGCACACGGTGATTGGCTGAGCTTTCGGTCCAATGATCATCTGACACGTGGCGCGTTTAGGATTGGTCCAATGAGAGATTAAATGTGGCAGCATGTGATTCGCCGGTGATTCATTCCATGAAAAACTCGACGCATGGCACGTGCTTGCTTTGGTCCAATGAGATTTCGACACGTGGCAGACGGCGCATTTTAGCTGATCTTCTGTGATGATGACACGTGGCACGGCACACGTTAGCAAGGTCGACGCACGTTAGCAAGTCCAATTTCTCAGATTCTGACACGTGTCCCTCGGCGCATGTTAGCATGTCTGGCGCATGTTAGACGTCGCGACGCGTAGGGTCCTGGCGTCGCGACGCGGACAAATTACCGAATTGCCCTTTTGTCATTGTTTCTCTATTTTGGCCCCAAATTGCTTCCAATACTTTCCCAATTTTATTTATCTGCAAAATAACGCAAAACACATCAAAACGTTCACAAAACTCAAGAAACTATACAAAATTTTAGGTTAAATGAGTGGGAAATAGTGATAGATTTACCACTCATCACACCCACAAACCTAACATTTTGCTAGTCCTCGAGCAAAACACAAAATAAAATAACATAATAAAATTTAACTAAGCCACTTTCGTAGGGATCACGGTTGCATTTAGCATATGCAACAAGCCTTTAAACCCCCTAAGTGTCCCTAGTGGACGAGTTGTAGTCTCGTGAGAGTTTACAGCAATGATACCACAAACATTTTACAAAAGTAAAAAAGGTAGTAAAACTAATGCACACAAAAGCAAAAAGACAAGCGAAAAGAGAATAAAGAAGTTAGTGACTAATCAGGTGAAATTTCTACCTCAAGTTATTAGTTGTTTTGTTTCTTTCTAAATTACCGAATAAGTAAATTCTCCGATTATTTTTACCATTCTTCATATACACAGCCAACAAAATATTAAACAACTCATTTTTGCCCACAACAGTCATAAGTGCAGTTGATAAGAGAGTAATATTTTTGTCCTAAAGTTCTATCAGATTTCACACCTTTTTGTAGCAATGGAATAATTTTTCTGATTTTTCTGATTTTTTCTTTGAATTTTCTCTATTTTTTATTTATATACAATACCTTCCGTCTATGTAGCGAGTGTTGGGTCGATGGCTCCCAAACAAGTTGGCTTTAGGGCACCAGGTGTTAAGACACTCCTACGAACTTAATTACTCAGACTTCAGATATATATATTTTTGCAGCATCTTCGATCCATGTAATGAGCTTTGGCCAGTGACTCCCAAACCAGTTGGCTTTAGGGCACTAGGTGTTAAGACACCCTTACAGACTTAATAACTCGGATCTCAGATTTTTTTTTTTTTACTCCATTGCTTTTTGAGATGTTTCCTCCAATTAAACTAGAGCACTGAATATTACAAACTTTTCAATTTTAGCTCATGTCCGTATGTTACTATATATGTTGATAATATCTGCTAACTGAACATATGAAGATTCATTTTAGTCCGTTTTAAGGAGAATTCACAAATTAAATAATTCAAAATGAAATAAACAAAAATTAACTTGTTTCGAAATAGGTTTGAGATACGTCTCAGGAGTGGAAACTCCTTACTCAGCTATCTCTTACCAATTTCACCTTTTTAGTCAAATAAAAATGCAAAATATTTTTGTAATTTTTGAAAATTTTCCAATTTTTTATATTTTTCGAAAAATTTTGGACTAAAAATAAAAATTACACACAAACTAAAAACAATGTACTAATCAACACTATTCCTCCCCCAAACCTAAATGAGACATTGTCCCCAATGTCTTAAACAGTAAAAGGAGAGTTAAGAAGGCCGTACCTGGTTAGCTGAAATTCTACACGAAATTAAAGGTTAAGATCCAGATTAATTCGACGCCTCTTACCACGATCGTCCTCAGACCAATTTATCTTTGAAATGATAGGGTCAACTTGTGGTTCATAGGCTATGAGTTGGTCTATTAGATCTGGAGCAGTTCTGGCAGTGAAGATGAGTTCTTTCATAGGTTTTGACACGAACCCATTTCTCCGGGCATCATCAAGAAACACACAAAGAAAATCATAAAATCCATCAACGTTGAGCAGTCCAATTGGTTTCTGGTGTATGTTCAGGTTCACCCAAGATAGAACTATAAAAATTTCCTCCAATGTACCCAAGCCACCTGGCAGAGCGATAAAGCATCAGAACAGTTAATCATTTCTACCAGTCGTTCCGACATACCTGGCACGATTAGCTCCTCTCTGTTGATGGTTCAATAAGATTTTCCTCTGCCAAGGGTTTTGGGATGATTCCCCAACAAATGACTGCCTTCTTCCTGTACAGCCTTTGAAACGATCCCCATTAGTCCAAGATTGCCTCCGCCATATATTAAGTGCATATTCCTCGCAGCTAATACTCGACCTAATTCATGTGCTGCTTCTACGTATTGTGGTTTAGTTCCAACACTACTACCGCAAAACACACAGATATTTTCAACTCGTCTTCTTGAAGTGGCTTCCATTTTTATATGTATTTCTTTTTCAAATCAGAATGCCTTCAAAAGTGTAATGACGGGCTGAATTTATAGTACCTGAAAAATGGTGAGTAATAATAGCACTAGTATCATCCAGATGACGTTTGTTTGCTAAACAACAAACTGAATCGTGAAATGTCAAAAAGTCTGGATCCTGTCTACGAAAATAAAGATAATTACAACAGAAAAGCGAATCAAAGCAATAATTAAGGCAACGGAATTGTGTACGCAATACGCCACTCGTTTCGTATAAATTCATTAGGATGCGTCTTAAGATTTCATTCTTTACTCAGCCATCGCTAATGAATTGGTTCTCATCTTTGTGATTGCCAAACACCATTTCTTCTATCTTAAAATGCTCTGTTTGTGCTTTTCCCTACAAAAATAACACACAAAATTAAAAACTCTAAAACATGTATACAAAGAATATGAAAACAGAAATTACAACAAATTGCATGGGTTGCCTCCCTGCTAGCGCTAAATTTTACGTCTTCAGCCAGACGTGACTAAAATCCATATGTCAATGAGGTTTCAATGTCGTTTTGGATGTCCGATTAAAGACAATCTCGTGAGTATTGCTTTTGAATGGTCTCTTCCAACGGTAAAGTGGCAAAAAGAGTTTTTTCTCATTCAGTGCTCGTGCCACCTTTTTGCTCCTTGTTGTTCCAGTGATTCCTGCAAAGAAAGAAAAAAAAATCATGAGGTCTCATATGGTTCTTGACTTGGAATGGAGTTCCATTCTGTCAAGCTTCTGGGCGATATCTTTGATTTATACTCCCCAAAACAGCGATGTTTCTCCTGAATGCTTTGGATTTTCAATAAGGTTAGACATTTGCTCCTTCATTTGCTCTGCTTCTTGTTCCACCTTTTCTTCACAGATGTATTTGAAAATTTCTGCATTCAGCTCTTCATTTGTCATCTGTGAAATGCATGCTGCAAAATTAGGAAATGTCAGATTTTAGGTCTTCATCCTCTGATCTGGGTGAAATGATTAGCTCAGGTAGATCTTCTTCAAACATTTGTGCAATGGAATCTCCAAGATATTCATTTTGAGGATTAAAAGTTTGATCCTCCGTTGTTGGTGCAGTTGGTACAAATAGATCAGCTTCATCCTCGTCAGAATCTGAATAATAAAGTCAAATAGAGACTTTGCCGGTTTGGGCTCCGGAACTGATGCCTCTGGTTTTGGTACTACTCAGCCTCCTCCTCTGTTAAGGTGTCATTGTGGATCTCTGGGTACTCGAAGGCTTTGTCAGTTTCATCATCTGATAATTCTTCTTGAGATAACTGTCTCATTTGATCTGTCAGTCTCTGAATGTTCTGATTGTCTCTGAATACTTTCGAATTGATTCTGGCATGTTTCAAGCATTGTATCCAACTTTTCGTCTTGTTTCTTGACCCAATCTTTGAGCATGTCAATCATCTGATCTTCATCTGATGGTTCTGATTGTTGATGGAAATCATAGGTGGATGGTGGATAAGATGGAAAATGTGATGGTTCTTCGTACCTTGAATGATCTTGATAATTCTGCCACTCTGAAAAGTATATGCATTGATCGCTCGGGTGGTTACCATCACAAGTCACACACATCTCCTCATTTCGTTCTGATGAGCAAATGTAGTATTGCTTAGTTCTGACATCCAGTGATAATTTTTGGGCTGGACAACAGGCCTCAGAAAACTGAATTGTTGCTCCCAGATTTGGGGTGTATCTTCTTGTAAAGCTCGTAATCTCTCAATCACCCAGTAGTGTTCCATTTTTCAACCACTTGAAATAAAAGAAAGAAATAAAAATTACAGATAAAAATAAAGAAAATTAGATACAAGTAAATTAGATAGCTTCAAATTAATAACTCAAGAAAAATAAGTCCCCGGCAACGTGCCAAAAACTTGACCGGCGTAAACACACACGTATAATGCAAGCGCACGTATCGTTCAAGTAGTATAAAAATATCGATCCCACGAGGACTTAATTCCTATTATTGTTATTAATTATTGAATCTATTTATTTACAATATCTAATTGAGGGTGAAGAGAATGATTGCTTGATTGATTTGGTTGATTGTAGATTTGCTAAATAAATGAATAAAAAGACAAAAGAAAATAACAAAAGAACCAAGATCTAGGGTTGTGAACTTCTAATATCTTTTAAAAGATGAAGTGATTATTTTATGTTTGTGTAATATATCAGTTTACTAACCTGGAACACTAAATTATGCAAAAGCCTATGTCGATGGTCAGACGCAAATACCCAGTATAACCCAATTGAACAATATGTCTATGTCAACCAAATTATCTGGATTCATTAAGTTTAAGTTCCAATTATGGCTACCCCCGCCCGACAGGTATATGTCTATACTGTAAGGAAATCTATTAAAGGGTTATCTATCTTCAAGGAAGATCGTGGGCTATTAAGTCTAAGGCTGAAACCTAAAATCCCCATGTCTAGTTCATTTTAAGCTTACCATATCAATCTTATTGGTGATCAGACAACAAGAAGCATTAAGTTAAGACTCAATAAACAAACTGAAGAATTACCCATAAAAAGAAAATCAATTATTAAGTGTGGATATTGTTTTCATCACTTCCCTATAATAAAATAAAATGCTAGGGTTAGAGGATCCACAATTAATATTTCTTATCTAGGAATCTCACTTATTATAATATATAAATTATTTTATATTCTGCTTTCTCATGAATTAATAATTTAACATTTAAAACCAGCCATATAGGCGGTAATCCATTTAGTCCAATTACACCAGCCATATAGGCGGTAATTATCTGTCACATAAAGACCAACCATATAGGCGGTAAAGTAATTTATATTTAACCCGACCATATAGGCGGTAATAAAGTCTGACATTAATTAATCCGGTTAAATTATAATTTATAAATTATAGTTAAGTGAGATTTACCTAGATAATTATATTAAGGTTTCACCTTTTACCCCAACGGAAATTAACTACAAACATAAAAGAAAAAGAGAAGAAAGAACTACTATTACTATTACTGAAAATTAAATACATAATTAAATATTATTTATATATACAAAAATAGATGCAATCCTCTAAAAACAGGGAAAAGCTCCCAAGGAAAGCACACCAAATGAAGTGGTGAAGGCCTGAATTTATAGGCATTTTCTGGAACCAACGTCGCGACGCTGAAGGGCTTGGCGTCGCGACGCCAGCACGCGTTTTTAGTCAACGTGGCTTTTGACCACGCGCATTGTCGGCAGAATCTGGTGATGAGACGTGTCACGCGGTAAAGGTGGTGCAATGAGAAGATGACCGTGGCACACGGTGATTGGCTGAGCTTTCGGTCCAATGATCATCTGACACGTGGCACGCGTTTAGGATTGGTCCAATGAGAGATTAACACGTGGCAGCATGTGATTCGCCGGTGATTCGGTCCAATGACAACTCGACACGTGGCACGCGCTTGCTTTGGTCCAATGAGATTTCGACACGTGGCAGACGACGCATTTTGCTGATCTTCTGTGATGATGACAAGTCGCACGTTAGCAAGGTCGGCGCACGTTAGCAAGTCCAATTTCTCAGATTCTGACACGTGTCCCTCGGCGCACATTAGCATGTCCTGCGTACGTTAGACGTCGCGACGCGTAGGGTCCTGGCGTCGCGATGCGGACAAATTACTGAATTGCCCTTTTGTCATTTTTTCTCTATTTTGGCCCCAAATTGCTTCCAATGCTTTCCCAACTTTATTTATCTGCAAAATAATGCAAAACACATCAAAACGTTCACAAAACTCAAGAAACTATACAAAATTTTAGGTTAAATGAGTGGGAAATAGTGATAGATTTTCCACTCATCAATTATATCCTGAGAAGACGTCCATAAAACTGAGCAGCCCATGACACGCCGTCGAATCTACCAGCTGATCCACCTTTGGAAGCGGGAAACTATTCTTTGGGCAGGCCTTGTTAAGATCCGAGAAGTCTACGCACATCCTCCACTTCCCACTGGGCTTCTTCACTAACACCATGTTTGATACCCACTCCGGGTATTTCACCTCTCTGATAAAACCAGCCTTTAACAACCTTTTCACCTCGGCCCCTACTGCCTCTCAATGTTACTGATTAAATATTCTTCTCTTCAGCTTGATCGGCTTGTGAGCCGAATCCACCGTTAAATGGTGGCTGATGAATTTGGGATCTATTCTGGGCATGTCACTATGCCCCCAAGTAAAAACGTCTACATACTGCTTCAAACACTTCAGTAGGTCCTGCTTCAGGTTTTCCTCCAAACCCGCTCCTACCTTTTGACCGGCGTAAACACACACGTATAACGCAAGCACACGTATCGTTCAAGTAGTATAAAAATATCGATCCCACGAGGACTTAATATCAAAACTATTAATTTTATGAGGTCAAATGATTACTAGTATCTAACAGGTTGATTGATTGATTTGAAATTGTGACGATTCTAAATTTAAAAGCAAGTAAATAATTGTCGAAAATAGGTTTTAAGAAAATTCAATATTAAAAACTATCTAGGGTTGTGATTTCTTCCAATATCATTTTAAAGATGAAGTGGTTATCTTATAGTTGGGTATATATTTGATTTATTAACCAGGAACACTAAATTATGTGTAAGCCTCTGTCGATGGTCAGACACAAATACCCAGTTTAACCCAATTGAACCATATGTCTATGTCAACCAAATTATCTGGATTCATTAAGTTTAAGTCCCAATTATGGCTACCCCCTCCGGACAGGTATATTTATCCTGTAAGGAAATCTATTAAGGGTTATCTATCCTCAAGGAAGATCGTGGGCTATTGAGTCTAAGGCTGAAACCTAAAATCCCTATGTCTAGTTCATTTTAGATTTCTCAGTTCAATTTTATTAATGGCCAGTTAATGAAAAAACATTAAGATTAAGACTCAATAAATAAATCTTTATATTACCCAAGCTATAATCTAACCCCTTATAAACCGGTGATATTGGATTTCATCACAACCCCAGATAACTGGCTTAGTTACGACACATATTTACGGGTAGTAAAAAAAACTTAAATAAAATAAAAGACATAAAGTAAAATACTGAAAATTAAATACTGAAAAGTAAATTGCTGAAAGTAAATTACTGAAAAGTAAAAACTGAAAATTAAAGAAAGAAAAGTACTGTGCGTAAAAGTAAATTGCGGAAAGTAAAAACTGAAATGTAAAGAAAAGAAAGTGCGAAAACGAAAATTAATTACTGAAAGCTGTAAATAAACAAACAAGATACAATCTTCTTAGTATTCTTAAGGAATTCCTTAGAAGAAAGTATGAATTTTACAAATGAAATGGCTTGGTTATAGGCAAAATTTTGCCTCCATCAAATCATCCACCAAATCAATTATTAATTGCTCCACTAATTGCTCCACCAAATCCATTATTAATTGCTCCACTAATCTCTTATCATGTTTGGTGATGATTGATAATTTTTATTATTATTTATTAATTTATTTTTTGCTTTGAAAATGATTGAAAGTGACTTTAATAATTATACACTACACACTTATGGATGGTTCATCAATACGGGCATGAAATCTTCAGAATTCGAAATTATTTTGTCTTTCAAAGTTGTAGATCTTTGAGTCTTCTTTAATCTGGAACTTGAATCAGCTCAATCCAATATCTGAGTAAAACGTTATGCCCAAAATACGACAGATGCGCAAAACTGGAATTTCCAAAAATGCACTTCGTCAAAACGCCCTTTCAAGTTTCCAATCTCCAAAATTAAAATATCAAGTCCAATAATTGCCCTTATTTGACCCATATTTCATCCTAAATGATTTCATTGAGACCCGATATTATTTTATCTGCAAAATAAACTAAAACACATCAAAAAGTTCATCAAACCCAAGAAACTAAATAAAATATTAAGTTAATGGGGCGGTAAATATTGATATATTTTCCGCTCATCACCTTTACAACTTTTTCTAGGCTGAAGAGTTCTACTGACTCCAACTCTTCAGCTGTCCCTAATTGGGAAAAATCCTCGGGCCGTGAATCTGGTGACTCAACTGTTTCCTCCTCCTCTTCCATTTCTCTCATCTTCCGGCTATCTTTCTCAACACAAAGAGTCTCTTTTGAGACGGTAGTGAAACAACTCTTGGCTACCTTCTGACTTCCGCATACTATCCCGATCCCAGCTCGGGTGGGAAACTTCAATTTCAAATAATAGCATGACATGGCGGCCTTTGTTTTTATAATGAAAGGCCAACCTACAATGACCTGGTAACTGCTCATACAGTCCACCACTGTGAAGTCCATCATGATCGTCCGGGTGCGGGGGGAAATCCCGATCATCATGGCCAACTGTATCATACCCAAGGGGACGACTGTCGCTCCCCCAAACCCATACAGGGGAGTGCCATCCTGGGTCATAGTGGCATATTCCACCCCAGGCCATCCAAGGCTTTCTTAGAGATTACGTCGACTGCACTCCCCGGATCCACCAAGATCCTATCTACCTCGGCCCCTCCAATTACTGCTTTGATTATCAGGGCATCGTCGTAGGAAATTCACCCCATGGGCATCCTCATCTGTGAACATTACAGGGACCTATCGACCTCTATGAACCCCCAAAGCCTATTCTGTCGACAATACCTCTGGTCCCCGGATCGACTGTAATTCTTCCTTGACCGATTCAACTCTCCGGCCAATGTCCTTTCGCCAGCGATGGTATAGATCTGTATATACCTCTGCCATTATTGAGCCGCCATAGCCCATTGGTCGATGTAATCATTCAGATAGTCGTTCTACGCTAAGTTCTCCATCTACTCCCGCATATCCTTACAACCTTCTGATGTATGCCCTCTCATGTTATGATACACGCAATAGGATTTCTCACTCTTCTTTTCCACCGGATATTTCCTTGGATCTGGCTCCATCAGGAAGCCCCTACCTTGAATTTCCTTGACGATCTGAGCTAATGGTTTGTTCAAAGGTGTTTATCATGGCCCTCCGACCACATGATTTACTTGTGTTTGAACCCTCCTTTCATGCGGTACATTAATGGGAGGCACTGGTCTGAACTCTCTTTGTCTCGGAGGTGGCTTCCTCAACTCTCTTTCGGTCTCCGAGATAACTCCGACCTCACCATCTTTTCTTTCTCAATTCCCCCCTTCCGGGTGGACCTTCTCTTCTTCTTCCATCAACGCAAACTTCCTGGCCAGCTCCAAGGCAGTGGCGTAATCTGAGACATCCTGAACCCTCAGGTGAGTCCATAACTTCCCTACCTTCAGGGCCCCATTGAGACTTTCAAGTGCTTCCGATGACTCATATGCCCCGACCTCGAGCACTAAATTATGGTATCTTTCAATAAAGTTCTTTGGGGCTCATCATCCCCTTACTTCATCAACCGCAACTCTTCTACTGTCTTCTTTGGGATTAAGACTCAATAAATAAATCTTTATATTACCCAAGCTATAATCTAACCCCTTATAAACCGGTGATATTGGATTTCATCACAACCCCAGATAACTGGCTTAGTTACGACACATATTACGGGTAGTAAAAAAAACTTAAATAAAATAAAAGACATAAAGTAAAAATACTGAAAATTAAATACTGAAAAGTAAATGCTGAAAAGTAAATGCTGAAATTAATTACTGAATATAAATGCTGAGAGTAAATTACTGAAAGTAAATTGCTGAAAGTAAATTGCTGAAAAGTAAATTGCTGAAAGTAATTTACTGAAAAGTAAAAACTGAAAATTAAAGAGAAAGAAAAGTATTGTGCGTAAAAGTAAATTGCGGAAAGTAAAAACTGAAAAGTAAAGAAAAGAAAGTGCGAAAATGAAAATTAATTACTGAAAGCTGTAAATAAACAAACAAGATACAATCTTCTTAGTATCTTAAGGAATCCTTAGAAGAAAGTATGAATTTTACAAATGAAATGGCTTGGTATTTACAGGCAAAAATTTGCCTCCATCAAATCATCCACCAAATCAATTATTAATTGCTCCACTAATTGCTCCACTAATGCTCCACCAAATCCATTATTAATTGCTCCACTAATCTCTTATCATGTTTGGTGATGATTTGATAATTTTTTTATTATTTATTAATTTATTTTTTGCTTTGAAAATGATTGAAGTGACTTAATAATTATACACTACACACTTATGGATGGTTCATCAATTACGGGCATGAAATCTTCAGAATTCGAAATATTTTTTTTGTCTTTCAAAGTTGTATATCTTTGAGTCTTCTTAATCTGAAACTTGAATCAGCTCAATCCAATATCTGAGTAAAAAGTTATTCCCAAAATACGACAGATGCGCAAAACTGGAATTTCCAAAACTGCACTTCGTCAAAACGCCCTTTCAAGTTTTCAATCTCCAAAATTAAAATATCAAGTCCAATAATTGCCCTTATTTGACCCATATTTCATCCTAATGATTTCATTGAGACCCGATATTATTTTATCTGTAATAAACTAAAACACATCAAAAAGTTCATAAAACCCAAGAAAACTAAATAAATATTAAGTTAAGGGGCGGTAAAATATTGATATATTTTCCGCTCATCACACCCCCAAACCTAACATTTTGCTAGTCCTCGAGACAAAAAAAAAAAAAAAAATAAAAATTAAACTAAGCCACTTCGTAGGGATCACGGTTTGTTTTGATTTAGCATATGCAACAAGCCTTTAAACCCCTAGGTGTCCCTAGTGGACGAGTTGTTGTCTCGTGAGGGTTTACAGCAATGATACCCACAAACATTTTATAAAAGTAAAAAGGTAGTGAAACTAATGCACACAAAAGCAAAAAAACAAGAGAAAAGAGAATAAAGAATTTAGTGACTAATCAGGTGAAACTTCTACTCCAAGTACTAGTTGTTTTGTTCATTCAAAATTACCGAAAAGTAAATTCTCCGATTATTTTTACCATTCTCCATATACACAGCCAACAAATATTAATCAACTCATTTTTGCCCACAACAGTCACAAGTGCAGTTGATAAGAGAGTAATATTTTTGTCCTAAAGTTTTATCAGAATTCACACCTTTTGCAGCAATGGAATAATTTTTCATTTTTTCTGATTTTTTCTTTGAATTTCTCTATTTTTTATTTATATACAATATCTTCCGTCTATGTAGCGAGTGTTGGGTCGGTGGCTCCCAAACCAGTTGGCTTTAGGGCACCAGGTGTTAAGACACCCCTACGGACTTAATTACCCAGACTTCAGATATAATATATATATATATATATATATTTTTTGCAGCATCTTGATCCATGTAACGAGCTTTGGGCCAGTGACTCCCAAACCAGTTGGTTTTAGGGCACTAGGTGTTAAAACACCCTTACAGACTTAATAACACGGATCTCAGATGTTTTTTTTTTTTTTTTTACTCCATTGCTTTTGAGGTGCTTCCTTCAATTAAACTAGAGCACTGAATATTACAAACTTTTCAATTTAGCTCATGTCCGTATGTTACTATATATGTTGAATATCCTGTCAACTGAGCATATGAAGATCCTTTTAGTCAATTTTATGGAGAATTTACAAATTAAATAATTCAAAAGGAAATAAACAAAAATTAACTTGTTTCGAAATAGGTTTGAGATACGTCTCAGGAGTGGAAACTCCTTACTCGGCTATCTTTTACCAATTTCACCTTTTTAGTCAAATAAAACCAAAAAACACAAAATATTTTTGTAATTTTTGAAAAAAATTTCAATTTTTTTGTATTTTTCAAAAAATTTTGGACTAAAAATAAAAAACAACACACAAACTAAAAAAAAAGGTACTGATCAACTAATTCCCCCCCAAACCTAAATGAGACATTGTCCCCAATGTCTTAAACAGTAGAAAGAAGAGTTTAGAAGATAATACCTGGTTAGCTGAAAATCTACAGGAAATAAAGGTTAAGATCCAGATTAATCCTACGCCTCTTACCACGATCGTCCTCGGACCAATTATCTTTGAAAGGATAGGGTCAACTTGTGGTTCATAGGCTATGAGTTGGTCTATTAGATCTGAAGCAGTTCTGGCAGTGAAGAGGAGTTCTTTCAAGTTTTGACACGAACCCATTTCTCCGAGCATCATCAAGAAACACACAAAGAAAATCATAAAATCCATCAACGTTAGCAGTCCAAGCGGTTTCTGGTGTATGTTCAGGTTCGCCCAAGAATAACCTATAAAAATTTCCTCCAATGTGCCCAAGCCACCTGGCAAAGCGATAAAAGCATCAGCACGGTTAATCATTTCTACCAGTCGTTCAGACATACCTGGCACGATCAGTTCCTCTCCGTTTGATGATCCAATAAGATTTGCCTCTGCCAAGGGTTTTGGATGATTCCAAAAAACATGACTGCCTCCTTCCTGTACAGCCTTTGAAACGATCCCCATAAGTCCGAGATTGCCTCCGCCATATATTAAGTGCATATTTCTTGCAGCTAAGACTCGACCCAATTCTTGTGCTGCTTCTACGTATTGTGGCTTAGTACCAACACTAGTACCGCAAAACACACAGATGTTTTCAACTCGTCTTCTTGAAGTGGCTTCCATTCTTTTATGTGTTTCTTCTCAACTCTGGATGCCTTCAAAAGTGCAATGACGGGCTGAATTTATAGTACCTTAAAAGGGCGAAATAATATCGTGTAGTCAAAAAGGTCTGGATCCTGTCAGAGAAAATAAAAGAAAACAACAAAACAAATCACAATTATTAGGAAAAGACAAGAGATATAATATTACAAAGTAACGAAATTTACAGCTTGATTAACGTCTATGCGTCAGGGACAAGCTTCCCATCCAATTTTCTTATAAATGGCAAACAGGGTCTTTTTGAGTCAGATTCCCAAGACTTAACTGTTGTCTTTCTTTTTGGAATTGTGTATGTAATTTGCGAAAGGCTATGTGAACATATCCACTGGGATGCGTCTCAAGAGTAGAAGATATATCATCTAAAGACTCCTTACTCAAGCCATCCCTAATGAATTTAATTTTGTCTTCGCGATTATCAGACACCATTCCTAAAGAACGAAACGAGTATTGCAATTAATCGTGCACATTTGAAACAAACACCCATTTGCTTAGCTCTACGTTTCTTTGCATAGGTGCTTCTTCCAAAACCAGGCAGATGTGAATAAAAGAGTCAGAAGACTCACCTGCCAATCGGACTCGTGCTTCAATTACCCAACGAATGTCATTAGGAATACCATGGATTGTCAGTAACCTCATCCGTTCCAAGCGAGCTTTGTAAACTTTCATCAGAGATTTTTGAGGGAGAGAAGGAAATTGCTGTGAAGATTTGCGAGAGCTTCTTCCATCTTGAAATGACTTAATCTGCAAAAACTAAAACCACAAAAATAAATCACACCAAATCACAATATATACAAAAATTGCATGGGTTGCCTCCCTGCGAGCGCTAAGTTTAAAGTCGTCAGCTAGACGTGACTTCTGAACGTTAGGCTGGATCTGAAAGTGTGACACTTTCTTTTTGTCGCTCAAATGATTCTCCCCAGTAGTGCTTGACACGCTTGTTTTTAACCTTGAAAGTTTTGTTAGCGTCAGGATCATGTATCTCAACGGCTCTATTTGGTAAAACTTTGGTGATCACAAATGGACCTGACCACCGTGATTTTGGCTTCCATGGGAAGAATTTCACCTTGATTTGTTTAACAGTACCTTCTGCCCTGGTTCCAGTTGTATGCGCACTAACTTCTCATCATGTCTTTTCTTGCCCTTTTCTTTGTACAATTTGGCATCTTCAAAAGGCTGATTGTGAAATTCCTCAAATTCGTTGAGCTGGTGGAATTTTTCTCTTCTGTTGCTTGTAGTGCAAGAATTGGCTCTTTCAGTGCAAAAGATGCTTTATCTTTAGGCTCCACAGGCAATTGAATGTTTTAAGTTTGTCAGTAGAACTTTGTCTTTCATCAGAGTTCTGAATGGTACTGTGTATCACATCGAGTTTGAAACATTCCTCCTTCTTTTCATCATCTGGGAAATTCATGGCCTTGAAAACATTGAATGTTACTTCTTGGTCATGTACCATCATGGTTAGTTCTCTTTTTGTACATCAATAATGGTTCGACCTGTAGCCAAGAATGGTCTCCCAATGATGATTGGCACGTCTGCGTCTTCCTCCATATCAAGGACAATAAAATCTGCTGGGAAAATGAATTTGTCAACCTTGACCAGCACATCCTCAACTACGCCTCTTGGAAATACGAGCGTTCTATCAGCAAGTTCCAGTGAGACTGAAGTTGGCATTGTTTCTCCAATCTGTAATTTCTTGAAAATAGAAAAAGGCATCAAGTTAACACTAGCACCTAAATCACATAAAGCCTTACCAAAGTTATGTTCTCCTATGACGCAAGGAACAGTGAAACTGCCAGGATCTTTCAACTTCGGGGAAGTTTCCTCTGAATGATAGCACTGCATTCTTCTGTTAATGCTACTGTCTCGTAATCTCCCAATCTCCGCTTTCGTGAAAGAATATCTTTCATGAATTTGGCATAGGTGGGCATTTGTTCCAACGCTTCTGCAAATGGAATGTTGATATGCAGCTTTTTGAAGATTTCCAGGAACCGAGAAAACTGCTTGTCCAATTTGTTCTTCTGAAGACGTTGAGGAAAAGGTGGAGGTGGAGTGATCTGTTCATTTTCCTTTGCTTCTTTTTCCTCCATCTGTTGTTTTGTTTCTTTTGGAACTTCCTCAATTGTTGCTTTGATTCCAACATCTTTATTGATCTCAGTACCGCTTTTTAAGATAATAGCTTGACATTGCTCCTTCCCTCGGTTCCTTGGATTTGGTTCTGTGTTGCTGGGAAGATTACCTGGCGGTCTGTAACTCTGAGCATTGGCCAGTTGTCCGATTTGATTCTCCAGTGTTTTGATGGAAGCTGATTGGCTCTGAAACATAGCATCGTATTTTTTTAACTGATTCAGCACTTCTGTTATTCCTGGTTCATTTATCTGTTCTTGGCCTTTGTTCTGTTGTTGGAATCCAGGTGGTGGATAGTTCTTTTGCCCTGAGTTGTACTCCATGAAAAATTAGGATGATTCCTCCACCCCGGATTGTAGGTGTTGGAATATGGATTGAAATTGTTGACATAATTCACCGTCTCTTCAAGTTGGTTTGGTTCTGGTGCTCCTCCATATGGTGAACTTGTGGATCCAGTGGTAAGAGTCTCCATGAATTTGCATATTTGATCTAGCTTGGTGTTGACTGCTGTATTAGCTCCACTTTCATAAATTCCTGCAATTCTTTGGATCATGCTCCTTTCAGTTGGCCACAATGAATTGTTGTTGGCCATTTCTTCGATTAGTTCCAGGCTTGATCTTCTACTTTTGCCATTAAAGCTCCTCCAGCAGCAGCATCGATTGTGGTTCTCATTATTCCAGAAAGTCCATTATAGAATGTTTGGACTTGAAGCCATTTTGGAATCTCATGGTGTGGACATTTCCGGAGTAATCTTTGTACCTTCCCAAGCTTCGCAGAGGGATTCTGAATCTTGTTGTACAAAGGATGTGATGTCATTCCTCAGCTTTCCGGTTCTGGCTGGTGGAAAGTACTTTGCAAGAAATTTGGTGGCTAAAGTGTTCCAAGTTGTGATGGAACCTGCTGGTAATGAATGTAGCCAAGCTTTAGCTCTGTCCTTCAAGGAATATGGAAAAACACGCAGTCTCATTGCTTCTTCATCTTCTCGGTTGTAATTAAAAGTGCCGCAAACTTCAAGGAAGTTGCTGATGTGGGAATTAGGATCTTCAGTTGCATTCCCCCCGAATTGAACTGACTGCTGAATCATCTGAATGCATGTTTTGATGTCACACGCATTTGCTGGTAAGGGAGGAAGTACAATACATGAAATGAGTCTATCAATCACCGGAATGGTTCTGTCTCGAATGGGAATTGGTGGTGCAACGATCAAAGGTTCAGGTTCCATGTTGACTAAAGCTTCTTGGCCTTCTCGCCTTTCCTTTCTCAAATGTCTGATGGTTCTTTCAATTCTGGGTCAAGCGATCGAAGTTCAAAGCTTCTGGTTCGTCTCATGAAGTTTCTGAGAACCTGAAACACAAGAAAACAAAAACAATAAGTAAAAAGAAAATTAGATGCAAGTAAAGGTATCTAACCCCTAAACTAATAGTAAAAGATAAATAAGTCCCCGGAAACGGCGCCAAAAACTTGACCGGCGTAAACACACACGTATAACGCAAGCGCACGTATCGTTCAAGTAGTATAAAAATATCGATCCCACGAGGAATTAATATCAAAACTATTAATTTTATGAGGTCAAATGATTACTAGTATCTAACAGGTTGATTGATTGATTTGAAATGGTGACGATTCTAAATTTAAAAGCAAGTAAATAAATTTGTCGAAAATAGGTTTTAAGAAAATTCAATATTAAAAACTATCTAGGGTTGTGATTTCTTCCAATATCATTTTAAAGATGAAGTGGTTATCTTATAGTTGGGTAATATATTGATTTATTAACCTGGAACACTAAATTATGTGTAAGCCTCTGTCGATGGTCAGACACAAATACCCAGTTTAACCCAATTGAACCATATGTCTATGTCAACCAAATTATCTGGATTCATTAAGTTTAAGTCCCAATTATGGCTACCCCCGCCCGACAGGTATATTCCTATCCTGTAAGGAAATCTATTAAAGGGTTATCTATCCTCAAGGAAGATCGTGGGCTATTGAGTCTAAGGCTGAAACCTAAAATCCCTATGTCTAGTTCATTTTAGATTTCCCAGTTCAATTTTATTAATAGCCAGTTAATGAAAAAACATTAAGATTAACACTCAATAAATAAATCTTTATATTACCCAAACTATAATCTAACCCCTTATAAACCGGTGATATTGGATTTCATCACAACCCCAGATAACTGGCTTAGTTACGACACATATTTACGGGTAGTAAAAAAAAATTAAATAAAATAAAAGACATACAGTAAAATACTGAAAATTAAATACTGAAAAGTAAATTGCTGAAAGTAAATTACTGAAAAGTAAAAACTGAAAATTAAAGAAAGAAAAGTACTGTGCGTAAAAGTAAATTGCGGAAAGTAAAAACTGAAAAGTAAAGAAAAGAAAGTGCGAAAACGAAAATTAATTACTGAAATCTGTAAATAAACAAACAAGATACAATCTTCTTAGTATTCTTAAGGAATTCCTTAGAAGAAAGTATGAATTTTACAAATGAAATGGCTTGGTATTTATAGGCAAAATTTTACCTCCATCAAATCATCCACCAAATCAATTATTAATTGCTCCACTAATTGCTCCACTAATTGCTCCACCAAATCCATTATTAATTGCTCCACTAATCTCTTATCATGTTTGGTGATGATTTGATAATTTTTATTATTTATTTATTAATTTATTTTTTGCTTTGAAAATGATTGAAAGTGACTTTAATAATTATACACAACACACTTATGGATGGTTCATCAATTACGGGCATGAAATCTTCAGAATTCGAAATTATTTTGTCTTTCAAAGTTGTAGATATTTGAGTGTTCTTTAATCTGGAACTTGAATCAGCTCAATCCAATATCTGAGTAAAGAGTTATTCCCAAAATACGACAGATGCGCGAAACTGGAATTTCCAAAACTGCACTTCGTCAAAACGCCCTTTCAAGTTTCCAATCTCCAAAATTAAAATATCAAGTCCAATAATTGCCCTTATTTGACCCATATTTCATCCTAAATGATTTCATTGAGACCCGATATTATTTTATCTGCAAAATAAACTAAAACACATCAAAAAGTTCATCAAACCCAAGAACTAAATAAAATATTAAGTTAATGGGGCGGTAAATATTGATATATTTTCGCTCATCACCTTTACAACTTTTTCTAGGCTGAAGATTTCTACTGACTCCAACTCTTCAGCTGTCCCTAATTGGGAAAAATCCTCGGGCCGTGAATCTGGTGACTCAACTGTTTCCTCCCCCTCTTCCATTTCTCTCATCTTCCGGCTATCTTTCTCAACACAAAGAGTCTCTTTTGAGACGGTGGTGAAACAACTCTTGGCTACCTTCTGACTTCCGCATACTATCCCGATCCCAGCTCGGGTGGGAAACTTCAATTTCAAATAATAGCATGACATGGCGGCCTTTGTTTTTATAATGAAAGGCCAACCTACAATGACCTAGTAACTGCTCATACAGTCCACCACTGTGAAGTCCATCATGATCGTCCGGGTGCGGGGGGAAATCCCGATCGTCATGGCCAGCTGTATCATACCCAAGGGGACGACTGTCGCTCCCCCAAACCCATACAGGGGAGTGCCGTCCTGGGTCATAGTGGCATATTCCACCCCAGGCCATCCAAGGCTTTCTTAGAGATTACGTCGACTGCACTCCCCGGATCCACCAAGATCCTATCTACCTCGGCCCCTCCAATTACTGCTTTGATTATCAGGGCATCGTCGTAGGGAAATTCACCCCATGGGCATCCTCATCTGTGAACATTACAGGGACCGATCGACCTCTATGAACCCCCAAAGCCTATTCTATCGACAATACCTCTGGTCCCCGGATCTGACTGTAATTCTTCCTTGACCGATTCAACTCTCCGGCCAATGTCCTTCCGCCAGCGATGGTATAGATCTGTCTATGCCTCTGCCATTGTAGAGCCGCCATAGCCCATTGGTCGATGTAATCATTCAGATAGTCGTTCTACGCTAAGTTCTCCATCTACTCCCGCATACCTTACAACCTTCTGATGTATGCCCTCTCATGTTATGATACACGCAATAGGATTTCTCACTCTTCTTTTCCACCGGATATTTCCTTGGATCTGGCTCCATCAGGAAGCCCCTACCTTGAATTTCCTTGACGATCTGAGCTAATGGTTTGTTCAAAGGTGTTTATCATGGCCCTCCGGCCACATGATTTACTTGTGCTTGAACCCTCCTTTCATGCGGTACATTACTGGGAGGCACTGGTCTGAACTCTCTTTGTCTCGGAGGTGGCTTCCTCAACTCTCTGCCGGTCTCCGAGATAACTCCGACCTCACCATCTTTTCTTTCTCAATTCCCCCCTTCCGGGCGACCTTCTCTTCTTCTTCCATCAACACAAACTTCCTGGCCAGCTCCAGGGCAGTGGCGTAATCTGGGACATCCTGAACCCTCAGGTGAGTCCATAACTTCCCTACCTTAAGGGCCCCCTTGAGACTTTCCAGTGCTTCCGATGACTCATATGCCCCGACCTCGAGCACTAAATTATGGTATCTTTCAATAAAGTTCTTTAGGGGCTCATCATCCCCTTACTTCATCAACCGCAACTCTTCTACTGTCTTCTTTGGGACACACGCTCCTTTGAAATACCGGACGAAGGACTTCCTGAGCTGAGAGAAACTATCGATACTTCCCGGAGTCAAACTTCTAAACCAAAAAATTACGGGCCCACTCAGGGTTAGAGGGAACACCATGCATATGGCCTCTCCCAATATTCCTTGGACCTCCATCAGCAAAATAAAAAATTTCAATATGGGATTTAGGGTCAGTATGGCCCCTGTAGGAGCTCATAGAAGGCATGGTGAACCACCTAGGAAATTCAGCGGACAAGATTTCTTCTGTGAAGGGAGATGCCACCTCCCCGTCCCGACTATCTCCTTTATCCGCCTTCAAGTTACCTTCCCACTTTCTCATTTCCTTTCTAAACCAAGCTTTCATGTGGTTGTCAGTGGCCTCGTGTTGTCTCCCACGAACTTCTTCATGCCTACCACTCCGAGCACGACGTGTTCCATGACTAGATGCCTATTGATCCCCTCCACCGCGTCTTTTATCTTCCCCACTCTTAGAGCATGGGCTATTACTAGAGGACTCTGGAGCCCGTCTCTCTTCTTCTTCTTCCCGCATTCTTTATGTCCGTAAAGTTCTTGCTATCACAACCGACCTCACCCTCTGGGGATCCATCCTCTCGGGTTCTTCATCTTCCCTTTGGTCTACCACTCTCTTTCCTTCTGTTATCTCATTTCTCCTCTGACTTGGACCAACCTCCATCCTCTCATTATTCACTTTTTCTAGTCTTTCAAGCTTCTCCAACATGGTCTTCATGAGAGTCTGGTTCTCCTCTCTATCATTTCTCATGATTTCCTCCATCTTTCCCATCCACTTTGTTGTCGAACTCTCCGATGATCTGTGGTTCCCATCTTCCGCCAGCATCCTACCATGCATGCTATTTTTTTCTCTTTCCCCACAAACGGTGCAAACTGTTGACAGGCGATTTTCATCCCAGGGATAGTTTCGGGATAACCCTCCCGAGACAATCCTCCTTCAACCTTGAATTTGTTTGGTTATGGGGAGACCAAAGGTAAATATGACAAAAGACAAAGCAAACACAAAAATTGACAAAGAGCGTTTAACGTGGTTTGGCGGAGCTAATCCAGCCTACGTCCACGGGCACAAAATAGATGGGGTTGTTTTATTATCAAACCGAGCTCTACCGACCTGTTTAAGGACAGGTCTAACAGTAACCAAGCTGTCGGTCATTCTTTGAGTTTATTACAAGTAATACTTAGAATGAAAAGTTTTTCAACCCTTACAAATGAGATCACTCTCTCCTTATATACTAATGGATATACAATATTATTCCCATATCTTGATGACGCCAGCACTGCAAGTTTTTGACGATTTGGCAAGCTCTCTTCCCCATCTGCCATCTCTGAAAGCAAAGCCTACCCTCTGATTTCCCGTCACATCACGCCGTAAAAGTACATTGTCACGCCTTTTCATTAATGATGACAGCCTGTAAGATCTCAAATACGAAAGTAGGCTTCAGGGTGAAAAGTCCAAACTATCCTGGTCACGCGTTGGTTATAGGACGTCGGCCAATAAACTTGCCGAACACCTCGACTACTCCCGCCCCGATCCATAATATCCGAGCTCATCAACTTGTTCCAAGAGGTAAGATAAAACCAAACCGAGCCTTCGGTCTACCGTAGTCGGCCTCGAATCTGATGTCGTCGGTTTCTGAAATCTGTGCCAGATCCGAGAAAGAAGTTCTCGGACTCTCTAATCGTTCGAGAACTGACCAATACATCTGGACATCTGATCCTCCAAAAATGGGAAGTTTCTTCTTTGCCATTACCGAACTGTTCAAAAACCTTAGTTGTAGAAATCCCCATCAACACACATAAAATTTAAAATTTCTTTAAATATGTGGTCCTAATTTTAGATCAAAATTTAAGATTTCAGTTAGCTGTTTGGGTCAGGTTTGCAAAAGTAAAAAATAAATAATGAAAAAAGCAAGCACATGCATGCACCAAACACATTTGTACGAATAATTTCAAGTCACATTATCATTTATGGTTTATGTTATGTTATTCACTTGCATGTAGCCATTACTTAATCTGTTAACCAATCAATTATCGTCAACTTCATAATGCTTGCTGACTTTGGAAAAAAAAGGAAAATTTATAACTAATCAAAAAAGATATCAATTTATCAAAATGTGCTATAATTTTTCTCATTTATATTTCCAGCCAGTCTCCAAAGTGTACTTCGGAGAATTCAGATTTTCCAAGGTATAAATTGAAATTGGTGTAAAATTTGAAGATCCGAAGTCAAAATTTCGGATCTCCGAAATTTTTAATTTTTTTAATTTTTTTATTCAATACATCGGATCTCCGAAATTTGAAAGAATATCTATAAAACCGGACATTTCTCATTAATTCTCACTAAAAAAACTTAGTCTTTTTTGTCAACCCATTTTCCGAAATTCCTTCATATTCTCCTTAGTCTAAAATGGAATAAATACCTCAAACTTTCTACAGTGAGGGGTCTTGGGAGAAATTAGATAATGTCAGCGATGAATACAGGACATGATCTAGTTTTTTAGAGTTAGTTGTTGCGCGCACAACTTATGAGCAGTTAGTGAAAATATTGTATATACGGTTGCAGAGAAATAAAATGGAGTACAAAGTCAGTATGAAAAGTTTAATTTCATCATATTCGCAGCGACATTTAGTTATTGAAATTGGTAGTTAAAATGACTGAGAGTGATTTTTAAATTTACACTCAAATGTCGTTCGACAAGGTAAAACGATCGAGTTATATTTAAGTTGGGATAAAATTACTGGTAGCGATAATCAACGATTTGGAGGTCGTTTTTCGTCGAGTTGTAATATGGTTATCCATTCAGTTCCAATTTATGTGTCAGATGAAGCTCCCTGAGGTAATTATACAAATGTTGGAGATTAAGAAAATGTCCAGGGGTCATGGTCATGGGCAAGTGGTGGGTTTGCTGGAGGTGATATAGTTGGTATTTCAATAACAGTTCGAGATGTTCCTATGAATATTTGACCGGATGCATCTCTATGTCTCCCTCCTATCATTTCTACGACGGATATGCCTTCAGAAACCAATTTATCAACATCAGGCAAGGGCGAAATGGGGGTGGGTAAATGCTACTCCTTTAAACTTGAGCTACATAGAGACTTGTCTCTGATTTCTATTAGGGTACACTTTAAAACCACAGTAAGCAGGTCGATGACAACAAGATTTGAAGCTTACTGTACTGATCAATCTTGTGATTTGAAAGTGCGGGCATAAAGCATTTCTGGAGTCTAAACTCAAACTGGATTGTAACTGAGTAAGTGAAGACACACACCTTCACTTCTAATGACGTTGGTTCAGGAGGTAGTTGTATTGGTAATCGGGTTGTCGGTGACATTATCAAAGGTAAATTTTTAGATTCCAATAGAATCGTTAAACCAATAGATATTATGAGTAATATTAAATCTGAGTATGGGGTACAATTATCATACAACCAAACATTGAGGTCCAGAGAGTTTGCAATGCAAGCTGTCCGAGGTTCTATAGAAGAGTCGTATGCATTACTATCGTTGTATTCATATGTATTGCATGGTATTGATCCCGAGACAGTTACTCATTCGCATACAAATGAGAAATGTCAATTTCTTTATTATTTGGTTGCAATGGGTCAAAGTATTAAGGTTTTTTTTTTATCATCCATAAGACTGGTAATAGCACTTGATGTGACTTTTTTGAAAGACAAGTATATGGGATCATTGTTTATTGTTGCTGCTAAAGATGGAAATAACCAGATATATCCCTTGGCATTTGGTTTTATGGACTCCGAAAATGATCAGTCATGGACTTGGTTTATGACCAAACTCCACGGTTGCATTGGTGATGTGGCGGATATAGTTTTTATTTCTCATCAACATTGCAACATAGAGAAATCTATTATGACAGTTTTCCCTGAAGCTTTCTATGGTGTTTGCATCCACCATGTGTCTATGGACCTTATAGTTAGGTTCAGGATGAGACCAAATGATATGGACAACTTTATGATGACATACTTTACTGCTGCTAAGTCATATAGACGTCAGGACTTTGATGCGCAACCTCAAAAACTTTACAGATTAATGTAGAAGCTGTAAGGTCTTTAGAAGAGTCTGTAAAGTGCAATTGATAGACAATGGTAAAGTTTTCAAGTATAACATATAACATGATGACAACAAATATTTCTAAAAATATGAACGCATTGCTTAAAGAGTCCCGAGTACATCTGGTGCTTAGTTTAGTTAACTATATCAGGATGACCCTTTAGGGATGGTTTTTTATATGAGGGAATCAATAGAAAAGATTGTAAATCCGTAGACACCATGGACGTATGTAAAAGTAGAGAAACATATAGTGAAATCACATATGGAGTAAGATGTACACAACGGCCACCCTTCATGCTAAGTATTGGGAAACTATCCATCATGTTGGTGACCAATTTGATTGGGTCTTGCCAGAAGAGTTATCAGGTTTGAATGTATTGCCACCAAATGAGTGTGTTTCGGCGGGACGACCGAAAATAAATAGAAGACCGTCACAAGACAAACAAATAGTGCAATTCATATGCGGTCGATGTGGCGAACGTGGACACAATATACATTCATGCATGACTCCTCTTAGCCAAAATCCAAGTCAACAGTAATTTTAACTTATGTAAAAAGATTTGATGTATTAGTAATTTATGTTTTTAATTGATTTTTTTGAACTTATATGTAAAAATCTTATGTATCAATAGAAATCGTTAACTATTTTGCTCAGAATCAAAATCAATATCGTATCAAAAAAACATATATTTATTTTTTGTAGTGAGAACAAATGAGGAATGCCCGGTTTTATAGACATTTTTTTCCAAACTTCGGAGATCCGAAGAATACTTCGGAGATCTGAATCAAAACTTCGGAGATCCGAAGTATTAAATACAAAATAAAAAACATCGGAGAGCCGAAGCTTTGACTTCTGATCTCTGAATTTTATACTAACTTCGGTGTGTACTTCGGAGAATCTGAATTCTCCTAAGTATATTTCGGTAGACCTGGCTAAGGTTCCGGTTCGGAACCGGAACCTAACCGGTTCGGTTAGGGTTCCTACCCTAGCCGAACCGGTTGGAACCGCTGGAATCGTTCGGTTCCAGCGGTTCCAACTATTCCAATCGGAACCGGTTTAAATTTATATAATATATATATTTTTTTTATTTTTTAGATAAGAATTTTATTTGTAATTTAATGTAATTATGTAATGTAATAAATTCAAATTCATAATTTTAAATTATATTGATTTATCAATCTCAATTTTTTTATTTTCAAAAAAAAAAAAAAAACGGTTGGAATCGGTACCGGAACCGAACGGTTCGGTTCCGGTCGGTTCGGTTCCGGTTCGAAAACGAACCGAACCGCCGGCCGAGTCTGTATTTCGGAGGCTGAAAATGCAAATGGAAAATATTGTGTCTCATTTTGATAAATGGATATTGATTTTTGGTTAGTTTTATAAATTTTCCGAAAAAAAAGAAGCAAGCATAATATTTTTCAAGACACTGTAGGTAAAGATCGATGACGTTAGTTAATACCTATTTATGTCTTTTAATAATCTGTCATGAAGACAGATGAAATTCTTTTGTTTGTCGAAATTAATTATTTTTTTAATAAAAATTTGTCAAAAAAAAATCTTATTTATAATTTTTGGTGTATTTTTTTTTTATTTCATTTCTAAAAATTTATTGATCAATAGTCGATATAATTCATCAGAAGTGAATTTTACAAAAATAGCATAATATTTTTCAAGACAGTAGATTTTGATGACTTTTGGTCCCCTTAGATATTATTTTTATAACTGAAGTATAAATTTTTAATATCCTATTTCATTCCTGATGTTAAATTTAAAATAAAGAACACACTGTTAAATGATAAATATAAATTTTTTAAAAATAAATTAATTATTATAAAATATAAATTTTTTAAAAATAAATTAATTATTATAGAGGTTTTATATAATCAGTTTTTATATAAAAGGACCACATTTATTAATTAAATAATGAATTTTTTCTATTTCTATTTTTAACATTGGAGATGAAATAGGTAATTTAAAATTTATTAAGAATGTAAATGCAAAAAATAGATAAGAGGGAGCAATGTCTCATTCTCCCATTTAAAATATAAGAAAGAGAATTATCTTTAGGGATAGACAAAAAAAAATAATAATTGAAACTGAAAAATTAAACTGAACCGATGTGATAAATTTTTTTAAATTAAACAATAATTGTTTGATTTTTTTAATTAAAAATTTAACCGAATAGGATTAGAATTATTTTAATTTGAAAAAAATGAACTAGAACAAGGTAACTGATTTATCAAATTTTTTAAATCTAATCATGTTAAATTTATTTGATGTTTAATTGTAATTAATTTATTGAAACATTTGTAATTTTTTATTTTGGTTATGATTTCTTTTTATTTTCTTACATTTTAAATAATTTAAATGTTGATTGTATCTAAGAGATTTTGTTTGTATAGTTGATGATGATCAGAATATAGCTATAATGTATTTTTTTTTTTAATAAATGGTAGATGTAATGAATGGTATTAATTTTTTAAGGGAAATTATCTCTGGTCTTTCATAAATTAGGTGTCAGTCTGAAAATGTTATAATTTTTTTGACTTTATTATTTTCCACTTGATGTTGATAAAATAGATATTTTTCATTCGAAGTTACAAAAGTACATCATATTTATCCAAAAAATGTACAAAAAATTATCAATCTCCCACCTTAAAAATGTGAAAATTGATACACTTTTGGTAACTTTGGCAAATCTAATATTATCAAACCAATCACACAAAAAAAAAAAAAAAAAAAAAAACAATAACAAATATTAGTATTAATAAAAAGAATAAACATACTCATTTTCATCATTTTCCTCATCACTCATCGTCTCTATTAAGATCTCTTTAAATGTATGCATATAAATCAAAACTTTGAAATCAAAACGTAACCCTACATTGGTTCTCTTAATTAATTAAGATCATTTCACATCACAACTATGCCATTTCAATTAAGTTGCTTTTATAGAAATTGACATCATTCCTGTCAAATTTTTAAAGTTGTTGGTTTTTTTTCTTCGATCTTTTTCAAAGTTAGACGTCATGCAGAGTCTCCAATTTCTTAAAACGACTTTAAATTTTGTTTTGTTTTTTTTAAAAAAAATGAGAACATTCTTCTCAAGTTTATTAATAGAGACAAAAACATAATTAAAATTATATGATTTTAATTATATTTATAAAAAATTCAAAACGACATAATTTAATATTATTTTTGTCCCCGTTTAACACTTACTTTTTCTCCTATCATTTTCCTTCTTGAATTATTCTCCACTCTCTTGAAACTTTTTCATTATTTTTGAAATGATATGACTATTTGAACTCAAAAAATATTCTTTAAAACCATGTTTTGAGAAAAATTTTTATTATAAATAATCAGTTAACTAAATTAAACTGAAGTCATTGCAGCCATCCACAACATTATATTTAATTATTATATTTTTCTACCCTAATTTTAGGTTGAATTATACCCATAAATTTTAATATAGTATCAAAGATAATCTAATATATGAATAGCCTCGCATTATCTAATTATGTGACACGGATGAAGAAAAAATGACCGACATACACGTAATTTATTGATATATGAATATAAGCATATATAAATGTAATAATCCATGGAATATTAACTAAATTTTTTTTTTGGGTATAATTTTTTTTAAGGTTAAAGTGTTACTTGGAGTAGGGAAAGTGGGGGAAAAATAATAGGAGGAGGAGGAAAAAAAAAAAAAACGTGAGGCCCATTTTCATTGACTCAAAAAAATCCAGACTCTTCCTCTTCCCATTTTCTTCTCTTTCCCTCACACGCGTCTCCCACCACTCATTATTCTCCATTTTCCCTTCGGCTCCTGTGAGCATTTGTAGCCCCAATTCATGCCATCAATCCCACTATTTTAACTGCCAAATTACCCTACTTACTCCCTACATTTGTGAAGTGCTTTAATTGACAAAACAGACGAAGAAAATCAAAACCCCCAAATTTTTCCCTCCACCTGGCAGAGTCTGTCGTTGTTGTGGATATTAGCTTTCATCTCTTTTCTTTTAAGGTAATGAGTCTTATTAGTTATTTTTTGAACTAACGAATTGATTATGGTATTTAAATAAAATAATGAAGTTCTATTGGATCATTCTTTGTCATGGGTATAATTTGGAGACGAGGGATTTTAATGGAGGGGAGGGGAGGAGAGGGGATTGAATGTATTTTAATTAAATATGTGTTTGGTTCAAATGAGGGGAGGGGAGGGGAGGGGAGGGGAGAGTTTTTAATTAGATATATTTTTTGTTCAAGAAATGTGAGAAGATATTTTAAAACTAATTTACTATTTTATTCTTATATCTTTTTATAAATAAAATTAAAATAATATAGACTTATATTATCTTTAAATTAAATAAAGAATAAAATTAAAATTAAAAACTCTACATAATACGTGTTATAAAAAATAAAATTAAAACAAATATAAGAGAAGATAATAAGAAGAATTGAATGGTGAAACAAATATAAGAGGGATTTGTAATTAGGATAATTTTGGATTTTAATGTATAAGTAGGATAATTTAGTCAATGTATTAAAAATTTTAATTGCTCACTATCTCTCCCCTCCAAAACCCCTCATTTTTGGAGGGGAGCTAAAATTGGCTTAGGAGGGATTTTTGCTCCCTTCCCTTCTAAAAAATTGAACCAAACAAACATAATTTAAAATAATCTCTCCCCTCCCCTCCAAAACCCCCAACCAAACACACTCTTAGATTTTTTTTATTTTTAATAATTTTGGCGGAAAGAACTAGGATTATAAACCCTTTGATGTTTCCATTTATTTAATTTTAATTTTCTAGTTCTGTGGCTGCGGCGATAATGGGGGAAGAAATGTTATGGTGAATTGGTTTGTGATTTCGGCAATGGTGAGGTTGTGTGTGGCTGGTTAGTTAAGTTAATGTGGGTCCATTTTGTGCTTTGTTGGTGATAGGACGAGGTGAGGTGAGGCTAGATTGTTGTTATTGTTGTGGTGATTTGAGTTTAAGAAATGAAAGGGGGCAGATTTTGCCCAATAATGCCGGGAGCAGAGGAGGACAGATTTGGCCTGGTAATACCGTGAACAGGGGGCTGATTTGGTTGGGTAAATTGGAGTGGTAGTAGTATTTTATTAGTATTAGGAAGCTAATGTTGTGAGCGTTGGATTGATGAACGGGGGATGCCCTAATGTGCAAAAGTCAATAGTTGTGGAAGTGATTTAATTCGGCGTGGATGATGTTGCTGATGATGAGAAGCGAGTGAGAAATAAATATATTTTCTCTAAGTTTAAAGTTAGAAAAGATACCTACCGGAAAGATAAGTAATATGGCCAAAAGATATCTACCGGAAAGATAAGTAATATGGCCGTTAGTTGTTCGTCTCTCGATTAGGAGAAAAGTTTCATAATAATGACAATAGGTACCTTGAAACCTACTATAGTCTTATAATGATGTATAAGGGTTGAAATAAAGGATAGC
>SKCR01041854.1:0-93071 GCA_019454045.1 Zanthoxylum bungeanum | reverse complement strand
TTCTCGATCTTCACATCGCCACGATGTATGATCTCACGAATCAGATGGAAACGTGAAGAACATGCTTGGATCGTTGATGAGACCGTGGTCCTTAGCCTGCGCTATAGCCCCATTATTGTCACACAATAATGGAACAGGCTCAGCTGCTAACGAACTACTCCTAATCCAATTAGGATTTACGGATCCAAACTGCCTCTTTTGCTGCTTCAGATGCAGCAATATACTCCGCTTCTGTTGTTGAATCGGCAACAGTCTCTTGCTTGGAAGATTTCAGCTTACTGCTTACTGCTCCGTTGTTCAAATAAAATATGTACCCGGATTGCGACTTAGAGTCGTCTTTATCGGTTTGGAAACTTGCATCGGTATACCCAGTTACCTCAAGTTCTCCATCTCCATAAATCAAGAAAGCATCCTTAGTTCGTCTAAGATACTTAAGGATGTTCTTAACTGCCATCCAGTGACCATCACCTGGATCGGCCTGATAGCGACTACACATGCTCAAAGCATACGAGACATCAGGTCGAGTACATATCATGGCATACATAATCGATCCGACTGCCGAGGCGAATGGTATCCGACTCATGCTGTTTCTCTCATCTTGAGTTTTAGGACACATGTCCTTAGATAGAGAGATGCCATGTGACACTGGCAACAGTCCCCTCTTGGACTGATCCATGTTGAATCTTTTCAACACTTTGTCACGTACGTACTCTGAGAAAGTCCAAGCAGCTTTCTAGATCTATCCCTGTAGATCTTTATTCCTAGAATAAAGGCTGCTTCTCCCAGATCTTTCATGGAGAATTTTAATGAAAGCCAAGCTTTCACCGATGTTAACATGGGAATGTCATTGCCCATAAGCAATACATCGTCAACATAAAGGACAATGAATGTCAGTGCGCTCCCACTAACCTTCTTATATACACAAGGATCATCCTCGTTTTGAATGAAATCATATTCTTTTATGATCTCATCAAAACGTTGGTTCCATGACCGCAATGCTTGCTTCAGTCCATAAATGGACCAATTTAACTTACAAACCTTGTTTGCAAGTTTAGGCATGATAAAACCGTCAGGCTGTTGCATATAAACATCCTCCAAAAGGTTTCCGTTAAGGAAAGCGGTTTTAACGTCCATCTACCATATCTCGTAATCGAAATATGCAGCAATAGCAAGCATTATCCGAATGGATTTAATCATGGCAACGGGTGAGAAAGTTTTGTCGTAATCGACACCATGTCGTTGACGATACCCCTTCGCTACAAGCCTAGCTTTGTACGTTGCCTTCCATGTCGGTCTTTTCTTCTTGAAGATCCATTTGGATCCAATAGGCTTTACGCCTTCTGGTGCATCAACCAGTGTCCAAACTTGGTTGGTGTACATGGAATCCATTTCGGACTTCATGGCCTCTTGCCATAAAGCGGAATCGATATCTTGTATCGCTTCCTCATACGTAGCCGGTTCGTCTTCCTCAATGAGATTAATATCTACATGAGGCGAGATCAGAAACCCATACCTCCCAGGTTGGTTTCTGACTCTCTCCGACCTACGCGGTCCTTGTGTAATAGAAGATTATGGTACAGTCTCATCCCGGATGGACTGTTCTTGTTCCGTTGAGGATTCTATGCCAGGAACAGTATCACTCCGATTTTCATCGAGTTCTACTTTCCTCCCACTTACCACTGTATTTAGGAATTCCTTCTCAAGGAAAACCGCATGTAGAGCAACAAATACTTTGTTCTCTCGTGGTGATAGAAGTAATATTCCTTGTTTCCCTAGGATATCCTACGAATAGGCATTTATCCGATTTGGGCTCAAGTTTGGTACCTTCCAAACGTTTGACGTATGCCCAGCATCCCCAAATCTTTAGGAATGAGAAACCCGGTTTCTTTCCTGTCCATATCTCATATGGTGTCTGTTGTACAGACTTTGATGGAACCTTATTCAAAATAAGAACTGCACTGTTTAATGCATATCCCCAGAAGGAAATAGGTAGCTCAGTGCGACTCATCATAGACCTCACCATGTCCAACAGAGTTCGGTTTCTCCGTTCGGATACACCGTTTAATTGCGGTGTTCCAGGAGGAGTCCACTGTGAAAGAATACCATATTCTTTCAAGTAATCTAGAAACTCATTGCTCAAGTACTCGCCACCACGGTCCGACCGTAATGTCTTTATACTCTTGCCGGTCTGTTTTTCAACTTCGTGTCGAAACTCTTTGAATTTCTCAAAAGTTTCCGACTTGTGTCTCATAAGATACACATAACCATAACGCGATGCATCATCCGTAAAGGTTACGAAGTATTCATATCCACCTCTAGCCTGGCTAGACATGGGCCCACAAACGTCACTATGAACGAGGGCTAACAGTTCGGTGGCGCTTACACCTTTACCGCTAAAAGGTGATTTAGGCATTTTGCCTAATAAGCAAGATTCGCAGACGTCATATGAATTTGGATCAAATCCGTCCAAGTACCCACTCTTTGAAAGTGTGGATATGCGAGTCTTATTAATGTGTCCCAGACGACAATGCCACATGTAAGTCTCATCTTTGTTACTTAGTTTGAGCCTTTTGTTTGTTACATTATATGTTTGAGATTGATTTATATTCAAAATATAAAGACCATTATTAGCATCAGCTGAACATATCTCAAAATCATCTTTATAAACAAAACACCCAGTGTTTCGGAATACAAAAGTGTACCCGCATTGGGTCAAACAAGATACAGAGATAATATTCCTAGTCAAACTAGGTACATAATAACAGTCTGATAGTTTAAATACATGTCCCGAAGGCAGTTCTAAAACAAAAGTGCCCACGGCCAAAACAGCAACAGGTGTCCCGTTTCCAACACGCAGATCAATCTCTCCTGAAGCCAGTCTCCTGCTAATCTGCAGATCCTGTGCATCAGTACATATATGAGTACCACAACCAGAATCAAAAATCCAATTTTTAAAGCTAGAAGTAGCCATGTTTATCTCAATAACAAACATACCTGTGGCCGGTGCCTTGCCCGCCTTTATCTCCTTCTGAAGCGCCTTGTACTCGCGGTAGTCACGCTTCCAGTGACCCCACTTACCGCACTATAGGTAAACATCTTGAGATTTGTCCTTTGGCTTCCCAGAAGCCCTTGACTTTTTGGCCTTGCCCTTTTGAATATGCTTCTTCTTTCGCACACCTCCAGTTGCCTTGGGCCCAGCCCTAGGTCCATGAGATGTCGATGCAAAGTGCGCCTCGCGCTTGTTGCCCAGCCTCCTTGAGAGTTGACAGTAAATCTCCAAGAGTATCACTGGTGTTCATCAAATTATAATTTATGATGAACTGTCTCCAGGAATCGGGGAGAGATTGTAGGACCATGTCCACATTAATCTCTGCCTCAAAGACAATCCCCATGTTGGCCAGCTTATCGATGTCAGCGACCATCTGAGCCACGTGGGACTCAACAGACATGCCATCTGTCATGCGTGAGCGAAAGAGCTTCTTGACTAACTCGTACCTCTGCATCCTCTTGTTAGAGCGATTCAGATCTTGCAACCTTGCTAACATATTATAAGGATCCAAGTCCCTATTTTGTCTGCGAAAGTGCTGAGTCATCGAAGCAAGCATTATGGACTGGGTTGTGTCACAATCATCGCTGTGAGTCTTCCAAAGCTCCAGCTCAAGTGTCTCAGTCGGTCCGGGTTTTGGCCTAAGAGGTCTTTGTATAGTATACAACAGCCTCTCTGAACCTAGGACAATCCTAAGGTTCATTCCCAATCAGCAAAATTTGTGCCCTTGAAGACATTACCTACCACACTTTTGGCTCCAAATATTGGAATCCGAAATTCAAATATCTCTACGGGCATTTGCCGCGGCTCGGTTCCGTTTAATCCAATTAAACGATCCTTCGTCGTGAAATAATTAAATCTAATTTAATTAAATAACGATGCCTCGCAAATATATATCGAACGTCGTTTACGAACTAATTCTAAATTAATTCGTTCGTTCGCATTAAAGTCCGACTTTAATCTCGTAATGAAATCCAATCCATTTTAATATATCCGATATATTAATTTTAGCCCATTTGAATAAATTAAATAGAAAAATCAAATTTAACTATTAAATTTATTTTTCCGATTAATTCCAATTAATCGCGTTCTTTCGCCACTGTACACTTTTAATCCCAGATTAAACAAAGCCCATATTAATCCCAGATTAATTTTCTCTCTCTTAATTAATCCCAGATTAATTTCAATTTAAGTCACTGTCATCGGTGAATCCTTGGGAAGCGACCCAAGAGATCTATGGATATGTTGGCAGTAAATCCGGTTATCGGACTATCCGATAAAGCGAGTACCTCGTACTACGTACTTACCGATTTACAAGACATGGTTGGCTTCTAGCAAAGCACCGTGCCTACCCAATTCTCCAGAAATATTCTTACTGGAATATATAATCTATGTCAGACGTAGAATACCTAGTATCTCGTATTTCGATCCAGTATCAGATGTCACGTGCTAGGCCTGGGGCCGGAATAGTGTCTGCCCCGTACGAAGCACATATCGGATATCAAACAACTAGTCTCTTTGAATCGGATAATCATGACCTTGTCATATTATCCCGATGGTTGCAACACAATAGAGAACGAGTTATGAATCTCTGCGTGATCATCATCTCCATATGTCTGGAGTGATACTTCCGTCTTGACATCACATCCAATACACTACAATTCTCGATAAACCCAATAGAGGCATACACAGAACCTGTGAAAGCCCTGGACGACCAAACTAAAGTTTACCGATTGTCGCAAGTATTAGCGATGTAAGTCTCAGGTTAAGACCAAATACATCTACCCTGACGCGGACTCCCAAAGACACATATACATACTACCAATGGGATTCTGCGGGGTCTATCCAGAGCGAAGCTGTTTTCCGTACCATCGGTAAAACACAACCTCCTATCGCACTTGCATAAGTATCCTATACTTAAACATATGAGAACTGTGCCGTTATGCTCTCACAACGCGCACAAATGCAATACTAGTCTATTCCGCATTATCGATGTCCAGTCTCGATAATACTATGACTAGGGATATTTAATGATTAAACCTTTATGGATTGATACTGTCTCATATCATCTCAATCCGGAACTAATCATTTGGACTTTTACCATTTATATATCATAATAAATAAATTACGAAATGATAAAAGGCAATTTCAATATTACATAGTCAATTTTGTACAAAACACAATGTCTTTTACAAACAGTGACGCTATGGGTCATAATTGTCTAACAGCTTTCCTTATTCAAATATGATAGAATCTCCATTGATGGTGACATTTATTCTAATTGGTGTCTCATAAGGAATAGATCTCCTAATTTAGGATTGTGATTGGATGTGATTAGGAAAGGGATCTAGGTGATTTCTTGTAATTAGGAAGGGGTTTTACAAGATTTAAGCATGTGTTTAATGTGTATTTACCTAATTAAAAGGGCTATGTGCGTGAATAAGGCTTCATAGGCGTGGGTTTTGGTTTATGGATAGGCCTGGGCATTTTGGGTTTGGTTCGGGTTTGGTAAGTGATTTATGGGGGTTTGGGCCTAAGATAAGCTTTGAAACAGAAGTCCAACAAGCAACCGAAGTCAAACAACTAGATAAAATCCAACAAAAATTTTAACTTCCAATGCAACCCTTCCAACGTCCGTTTCCCGCGGCTTTCACAACTAAAGAGATAGTGCCTCCATACGAGACTCATCATTGGGATGATATGCAAAAATGCAGTGCCTATAATTTCCCATTCGTTTCAAGTCATCCAATGATCATCAAAAAAAAAAACCAAGACTTACATGGGTAAGGTACATTCGGCCATGCCTTAATATTTGGGGAAAATTGATCCAATCAACTTTTTATGAAATTGATCATGTATAACACCATGTTATCAACATACAAGCATACTTAATCAAACAATTTCATCAAATCATGCTCCAATCAATTTTACCCAAATTTTACCCTAAAATATTTCATGCTTAAACAAGGCTCCATGATACCATTTTTGGTTTCTATTGATGTCCCAAGATCAAATTAAGCCATGAAATAGAATGAATACATAAGGAAAAGTGGTGGAAAACACATTTACATTGATCGGATTGGATGTGACGCTCAACAAAATTTTTCCTTCCCTTTGAGATGTATTCGGCCAAAAGTAGCTTTTGTTCAAGATGATCTACAAGCTCCAAGCTTTAAATGGATCCCATGCTCTTAGATAGGTTTCCCTAACACCTTGTATGGATTCCTTGAATGTGCTAGCAAAAGATGAAAGAAAATCAAATCTTCATTCACCACTTAGAGAGTTTCAGCCAAGCCTTAGAGGGAGAGAGAACTTTTTTGTGTTTTTTTTGTTTTCAAAAAATAAAAATAATGAAAAATCAACCACAAAAATTTGGTATATGCTGCCTAAGTCAAATCCAAAATTTTGGCTCCAAATTTTCATTAAATGCTCACAACCACCTCCATCATGAATAGTGACTGCATGTCACTCACCAAAAAGGTGACAAGATGTCTATCACTAAAGTGACATGTGATGTGAATCGCGATGTGACTTTTAGGCCCTACTTGATTCGAAATGCGAGTGGGCCCGCAAATACTTCCGGACTCGATTTCGCTAATTCTGAATTAACGAATTTACGTCGCGACGTAATTAAATAATTATGCCTAGTGAAATTACTATTCACGTCGCTAACGAATTAATTCTAAATTAACTCGTTTGCCCGAATTAAAATCTAATTTTAATTCCACGTTGAAATCCAATTTCGTTTAATATATCGAATATATTATTTTGTCGATTAATTTCAAATTAATCTTTCTCTCTCTTCTAATAGTACTTTATCCAAGAAAAAGTCTCTCATCAATTAATTCTATATTAATAAAGTTCGAATCATACGTCATCGGTGAATCTTCGGGAAGCGACCCAAGAGATCCCTGGATATATTGGCAGTACATACGGTCATCGGACTATCTGAACACGTACGTACCTCATACTACGTTTTTACCGATTTACGAGACAAAGTTGGATTTTAGCAAAATGCCATGCCTATCCAATTCTCCAGAAATATTCTTTATGGAATATACGATCTATAGCAGGCGTAGTATACCATAGTATTGTGTATTGCGATCCATTATCAGATGTCACGTGCAAGGCCTAAGGCTAGAATAGTGTCTGCCCCATACGAAGCATATATCGGATATCAAGCAACTATTCTCTTTGAATCGGATAATCATGACCTTGTCATATTATCCCGATGGTTGCAACACTATAGAGAACTAGTTCTGAATCCCTGCGTGATCATCATCTCCATATGTCTGAAGTGATACTTCCGTCTTGACATCACATCCAATACACTACAATTCTCAATTAACCCAGGAGAGGCGTACACAGAACCTGTTAAAGTCCTGGACGACCAAAACCAAAGTTTACTGATTGTCGCAAGTACTAGCGATGCAAGTCTCAGGTTAAGACCAAATACACCTACCCTGAAGCGGACTCCCATAGACACGTATACATACTACCAATGGGATTTCGCGGGGTCTATCCAGAGCGAAGCTATTTTTCGTTCCATCAGTAAAACACGACCTCCTATCGCACTTGCATAAGTATCCAATACTTAAATATATGAGAACTATGCCGTTATGCCCTCACAACGCGCACAAGTGCAATACTAGTTTATTCTGCATTATCGATGTCCAATCTCGATAATACTACGACTAGGGATATTTAATGATTAAACCTTTATGGATTGATACTGTCTCATATCATCTCAATCCGGAACTAATCATAAGGACTTTCATTATAACATAGTTAATTTTGTACAAAAACACAATGTCTTTTACAAACAGTGACGCTATGGGTCATAACTCTCCAACAGTAACTTCTCAACTCCCAGGACTATCCTGAGATTCGTTTCCCATTCTAGAAAATTATGTCGTTAAAGACATTTTCACGTTGGATTATGTTCGTTAACGCTAATCTTTCAGTTATTTTGATTGCTATTCTCCAACTATCTAATCAACGACTTCAAGTACAATCTAATGTAATGATTACTATAGTTTAACTATATAACTAATTACATTTTGATTGGTTAAATTCAAATATATATTGATTACTATAATCCAATTATATAATCAATTATAAATGATCGGTAAAATTCAAATATATTGATTACTATAATCCAATTATATAATCAACTATAAATGAAGTAGTTTGAATATAGTCCAACTGTTTAATTAAAACAATAATTGAATATTAGTCCAACTAATATATTTATTAAATGACGAAAATTGAAATGAGAGCGTATTGGCAAGTATCTAAACGAAATTACAATATTTGCCTCCCACTAATTTTCGGCGAGCCTCTAACCCTCTGTTGAGTACTCGGGAAACCTAGTTTCCTAGTGGGCTAGGATCCTGTTAAATAACACACAACCTTGACTTTGGCAACAAGCTGTATGATATTTAACTAGGTAGATCTTTAAGATCAATTGGATCTCATCCAATTCCGAGATCCGGTAGGTGGACCTCCAAGTCCGAAATATATATACAATATATATGCCAATATATCCAATATATTTGCCTAACCTTTTCCTCTGAATCAACTAAGCCTTGGCTTTGGCACAACAAGCTTAATGATTCCAGTCAAGCGGGACCCATTAACTTTGGAAAGCTTCGTAATCCATGTCAATGAACAAGAAGTGATCTTGAAATTGGCCAACAAATCACAACTTACCAAAGGCATGCGATATGGAACAAAGCCTTCATGATTCAAACACATCCTCGATGGAAAAATGTATTGACTTTGGCCAACAAACCAATGCAAATCTTGGATCTTAAGAATGAATCATTCAATGAGAGGAAAATGCTTAATATTTGTTGAGGGTTTTTCGCGTAATTGGCAACCAATTAATTATCTTTGATTAGGTCTCATCATACAGCCTTACTCATGCATTCTAAAAGCATAATAAGGCGTGGTAAATAAATTTAATAATGATATACGGATAGATATCTCATAAATTATTCCTATAACAAATCACACCTTTCCTCTCCCCGACTAGAACTATTCTAACTTCTACCAAATTACATAATACAATAAAGAAACCTCATTAACATTGAGGGGAATTGGTGAGAAGAGAATTACAAAGAGTAAAGAAATAGAAGGCTGGACAAGCAGGTCCAATTAATAAACTCTAAAATTATTACAATTTCCAAAATTACCCTCACCCTTCTAATCTCCATCTGATAAACATTATTCATAAAACAAATTCATGTATTCATACAAAGCATGTTATTCAATCAATCAAACCCAATTAATTAATCTTTGAATTAATGACCATCCAATGTTTAAACAACGATTTGATTTGCGCGAGTCCAACTCATTTAAGAATAAATACTTTTAAGTATGTATTCTTGAATTATATCGAACTACAATTTTAAATCTAATTTATTTGTATTCAATACTAATTCAAATTTAATTCCAAATTAAATACTTACACTAATATATATGCCTTAAAGATTTGGATTCCAAATCCAATCTTGATGGGTCTCAAAGGCCCAATAACATCCAATGCCATTTTAATTAAAGTCCAATGGGCTTTTAATTGATTCTTAAGGCATGGGCTTTGGCCATAATGGATAAAACCCAAAATGCCAAGGCCCAATAGGAATCACCATATTGCCAACAAATCAATTTAGGCCCATTAGGCCCAATCAAATTCTTTAAAGGGCCAAGTGATGTATTTGGACTTTATGGAATTGGTTTTGGGCCCAATTAGATCCAATCCAAAAGTCCAAAACCAAACTTGGTCAAACCAAGCCCATTAAGCCCAAATACACACTTTTAGCCCAATAAACGTTAAAAGGCCAATTATTATAATTTTAATATTCCAAATATTTTAATTATTATAATTAAAGTGTATTAGCCTTGATTAATTAATTAACCTTAATATTTCCAAAACATCAATTAACTAATTAATCATGCTTAAGTTAATCAATTTCGTGCTCAACACAAATTGAAGCAAAACATATCATTTTCATGCTCAACATGCTCTTTGAATTTAACATAAACATTATTGACTTTGATTCAAATCTAATCAAACCAAAAATCAATATTTATATCATGCATTAAACACATCCAATGTTGTAAAATTTAAAAAAAATCAAACTGCAGTGGACTAAAGTGACTTTCGGCCAAGGTAGGGATATCAAGATTTTTTGATTCAATCGATTTATCTCAAATCTAATCATGCATAACTCTAAGTTATCATATTCTAAGCATGCTCAAAACATCAATTTGAAAAAATCATGTTCAAAACACAAAAGGCCTAAATTTTAGTCTCAAGAACCCTATAATATTTCATGCTTAAAATTGGCTCTGATACCATTGTTAGTGTTCCTAGAACATGCCAATGATTTAATAAGCATGAAAGTGTGTGATAAAGATCATTATAAGTTGCGGAATATACTTACAATGAACTGATTGGAATTTAAAAATTTGAGATGAGAACTCCAAGCTCCAAGCTTTGAGTGATGATTCCAACCCTTGAGTTAGTTTCCCTATCACCTTTGTTGATTCCTTGAAGTGCTAGCTTGATAGACTTTGCAACAAAATCAAAGAGAGGGGCGAAGGCTTTTGGTGAAAACCAATTTACCCTTTTCACCTAAACAAGGTGGTTAGGTAAATGGTTTCACCAAAACCATTCCAAGGTAGTTGGGACAGTTGGTGGTTTGGCATAAATGCCAACCACTCTCCCAACTACCACATGTAAAGTGGGGCCCCAAATTTTGAATTTAAAATTTAAAAGGTTTCTACGAATGTTTACCACGGCTCGGATTCGTTTAATCCGATTAAACGAATTTTCATCGCTAAATAATAAAATCTAATTTAATTAAATAACGACGCCTCGTACATTTATTACAAATGCCGTTTATGAATTAATTTTAAATTAATCTGTTCGCATGTATTAAAGTCTGACTTTAATTTCGTATTGAAATCTAATTTCAATTAATTTATCTGATATATTAATTTTACCCCTTATCAATAAATTAAATAGAAAAATTAAATTTAACTATTAAATTTATTTTACCGATTAATTCCAAATTAATCGCGCTCTCTCTTTTCCGAACACATTTAATCCCAGATTAAATAATGCCTCAATTAATCCCAGATTAATTTTCTCTCTCTTAATTAGTCCAAGATTAATTCTAATTTAAATCAATTGTCATCGGTGAATCTTTGGGAAGTGACCCAAGAGACCTATGGATATGTTGGTAGTAAATTCGGTTATTAGACTATCCGATTAAGTGCGTATCTCGTACTACGTGCTCACCGATTTACAAGACATGGTTGGCTTCTAGCAAAGCACCATGCCTACCCAATTCTCCAGAAATATTCTTACTAGAATATACAATCTATGTCAGGCATAGAATACGTAGTATTGCGTATTGCGATCCAATATCAGATGTCACATGCAAGGCCTGGGGATGGAATAGTGTCTGCCCCGTATGAAGCATATATCGGATCATAATCAACTAGTCTCTTTAATTGGATAATCATGACGTTGTCATATTATCCCGTTTGGTTGCAACACATTAGAGTACCAGTTGTGTATCCCTGCGTGATAATCATCTTCATATGACTGAAGTTATACTTCCATCTTGACATCACATCCAATACTCTACGATTCTCAATAAGCCCAGAAGAGGCGTACACAGAATCTGTTAAAGTCCTGGACGACCAAAACTAAAGCGTAATGATTGTCGCAAGTATTAGCGATGCAAGTCTCAGGTTAAGACCAAATACACCTACCCTGAATTAAATTCCCATAGACACGTTGTCATACAACCAATGGGATTCTGTGGGGTCTATTCGGAGCGAAGATGTTTCGGTAAACACAACCTCCTATCACACTTGCATAAGTTTCCAATACTTAAATGTATGAGAACTATACCGTTATGCTCCCACAACGCGCACAAGTGCAATACTAGTCTATTCCGTATTATCGATGACCAATCTCGATAATACTATGACTAGGGATGTTTAATGATTAAACCTTAGTGGATTGATATTGTCTCATATCTTATAATCCGGAACTAATCATAAGGACTTCTATCATTTATAAATTCAAGTAATCTAATTACAAATGATAAAAGAGTAGTTTCATTTGTCACACAGTTAATTTGTACAACAAAACCATGTTCTGTACAAATAGTGATGTTATGGGTCATAATTGTCTAACAATTGGGGTGTTACGTATCGCTCTCCCTTAGAGTATGCCACTATTAGTCCCTGAAACTAGGGTATAAAAGCGTTATATATCACCATCTCGATAGCCCTGAAATCTGGCGGTCTTGGGGCATTACGTACCATCATCCCCCAGCCACTGAATTAGGGTTTGTGATATGATAAAAGCGTTATATATCACCATCTCGATAGCCCTGAAATCTGGCGGTCTTGGGGCATTACGTACCGTCATCCCCCAGCCACTGAATATCATCGCTATATGATATTCTACGTTTGTGATATGATAAATTACGTGTATATGAAATCTTTCGGGTGGTCTCTAATATCCTGAGTTGAAACTAAATTGACTAAAAATTAATCCTAAAAAATGGTCACCTATCACGACTCCAATCGTTACACGTTGTGACGCTCACACAGGTAGTGTTGAGGCAGGAAGTTTCCTCTGATTCACGTCGCGACGCAAAGCTTTGTGCATTACAACGCTCACTCGAGCAGTCTTAGACATAGAGCCTTATCTAATTCGTATCGCAACGTACAGAATCTAGAATCAAATTAGGGTAATTTTCCATTATGCGTCGCGACATTGGTTATATGGCGTCGCGACGCTAGGCTAATTCCATGGTCTAAACTCAACTCTTCCAAGTCTTTTTTACCCAAAAATACTTCCCACTCTTCCACACTATAACTTTTAAACAAATAACACTTTAAACTTCAACATTCACACCTCATATCCCAAAATACCGTTACCTTAACAACCTCTAATCTCATAAATCTTAACTTAAACCTGTTATCTAGAATTTCTTAATTCTTGAATATTCTTTAATAAAAAATCAATTCCTTAGTTTGATATCCACCTTAATGCCATTACTAGTATGTCAACAAAACTACCATAACTTTATTTTATCAAAACTTCATAGCTTAAAATTTGGGGTAATATTTTTTACCTTATATTACTTGATTTCCTTCAACCTCCAAGCTTGTAAGCTTTTTATTTCCATTCTTAGCTTGTTTTGGGTTGCTTTGAAATTGTTCTTCTTTGAGCTTGAAATAAAATGGCACACACTCTCTCTTTATATTGTCTTTATATTTCTCTCTTATTCCTCCCTTCTATGTTTCTTTCATTTTCACTCAATTTGGAGATTAGGGAATAGTATCCCTTATATATAATAGGGGCTAATGAAAAAGTTAGAATTATTGAGATAGTTTGAGAATTCTCTAGATTCATCATCAGCTACTATTCATCTAGATTTTTTATATGTATTTTTAACTTGCTACTAGTTTGAATTTTGAAACATGTTCAACGCAAAAGTTGTAAGTCCTGATCTTAGCTTTCCGATGATATAAAATTCATAAAAATCAGAGTTCTCATGGGAAAGTTATGTCTTAAATACAATGGATTATCCAGAGTGGAACATCGTACGATTTCGTATCGAAATTCGGAGGAATTTATCGATTATCCCTAAAGTAATTTCATAAGTGTACATGTGTTCTAAAATATTTTCATTATGTAACACTCATCCCATAATGTAATAGTAGTCGAGGTTATCGGTTGTTACAAAGATACCCAGGGGTATCACATATCCTTGGGTTCCTAATCGTTAGATCACTTAAAAAAAACCTATAATACTCGTATATTTTGTTTCTTAAAAAAAAAAGAGAATAGAAAAGAAGAGCTTAGGCGTGAAAGCCATTTTAGAATAAGGGAGGGGAAATAGTTTTTGGGTTCCATTGTCATATAAAAAAAATAGTAATAGAGTAAAAGACAAGACTAGATTATTCTTTCTCTCTCACACACACATAACTAATTTCTGATTTCTTTTTCCTATCTCTCACACACACAGAGCCCTTTTTTCCTTGTTCTTCTTCTCTCTTTTAGGCACACACGCACCAGAAGCCTCATTTCTTTTTATTTTCTTCACATGCCATAGAAAGCATCACTTATTCATCTCTAATTTTCTTCCTTTAGTTCGTTGGGGTAAATACCATACCATATTAGGCCAAAAACTTCACTACCCTAACTAAAAATCTCCCCCACCTGATAACTCTACTATAAATTTGGGGATATTGGTTTCAAATTTTTGTAGGTAAAAAGATTCATTAAATACTTCTTTTGATTAATTAGTTTAGCCAATTTACTTGATTTTATTACTTAGGCTTTAATATTAGTTTATTTTGGGTTGTTAAAAACTTATGAGATGATGTATAAATTAATAAGTATTTGTTGGTTTCTTACTTGTTTTGGGCATAATGTGATGTAGGTGAGTTAATTATAGAAGAAATTTTGAGAGGGACTGGCCAATGAGTTCGGCCAAGGTGAGGATAATTGGGTTTGAATTTATTTTCTGGCTTGTGGTTGTGACGATAAGGTTTGTGAAAATGTCATAGTAGATTGGTTAGTGGTTAGCTAAAATGAGGTGAATTTGGGGTATTGTAATATTGTAGTGAGATGAGTTAAGAAATGAAAAAAAGGAGAAGCTGTACCGTGAGCTGCAGAGAAGGGCAAACTACCCAGAAATGCCGTGAGCAGATGAGAAATTTTTCTGCCACAACTATTATGCAAGGGTTGTTTTGGGTGTGGATCCATTAAAAATTTTATTATTTTTGTTATCTGCAATAGGAAGTTAATATCGTAAAAGATAGATTAATGTATGAGGAATGCCTTAACATACAATAGTTAATAGTCAGGGAAATAATTTTAATTCGAATAAATGAGATAATAGAGGATGTGACGCATTTGAGAACTAAATGATACATGCTTGATTTACATTTTATTCGGGTTGTATTTTCCCTTCACCATGTGATGAAATCTAGAATCTTACATATCTTTGTTTTATTGTAGACCGAAAGCTTGATCAACCGTTATTTCTCAGTAATTCTCGCAACTTGTCACTTTGAGTAGATGTCTCATTATATGTTTTCTTGGTTTTAATTTCACAGATTTTAATGTTTTAAGTTATGATTTGAATCGAGTTTGAGTTGTTAATGAATATGCATTATGATTATATGTTTTTGTCTTAGCGCTTGTTAAATATTTTCATGATATATTTCCACTGAGATGATCAATTAATGTTATATTTCCACCTTGACGCTTGTTGTATGCTTTTATATTTTTACAAATCATCATATATTTCCACCGAGTTACTTGTTTAGGGTCCTATCCATCAAAAATTGATCGACCTGCTACTTTATCGACAAGGGATCGCTCGTTCCTCACTCAGTCTTTACGCGTGACTTGCGCGTTGAGCGTTTGATATGTTTTTGATGGCGCATGCATAAAAATCATTTTATAAAGATATTTTGGATTTCTCTTATGATTTGGTTTCTTTGGTATCTACTCACTGAGTCCATAAGACTCATCCCCCATGTTTTTTCATGATTGCAAGTTTTTACTCTTGTGTCCCAATCTATACCTTTGACGGAGATGATACCTAAATGACCGATATTTTTTTATAAAGTCACCATGAGTTGTTTTTCTGGCTTTAGGGTATTGAGATTGTTAATTAATAGGGGAAGTGTAATAGTCATGTTTGTATATTTGGTTATATATATACATATGATATGTTGTTGTGGGCACAAAGCCCTTTAATGTTTATTTTGATTTGAATGGGAATGTGTTATGAGTGGCCTAAGGCCCTGTAATGTGTTAGATGTTATTTTTGAGTTATGTTGATGCTGGATTTTGGTACATGTTATCTAGTTTTAGGACGGGTTATGTTTCTTTTTTTAAGCATTCTACCTCTGGTGGGGTATTACAATTATTGTATTAAAGCGGGGCTTCAGAGATTGGGATAGGAATATGGTGGCTTGCAATTGAAGGATATGGAGTATTTTACATGCGTAGTATGTCCGGGATTCTCGTATGTAAAATGTCACATATTCGATATTTGTATCATTTAAGTATATCTTCAAATGTTCATATCATATAATATCAATAAATTATTTTCCTCTTTTTGCTAATATCTTAAAGTTCCTTTTGTAGATTTACTTTATGCCTTCGCGAATGAGAGGTGCATATAGGAGAGCCCCACAAGAGCTTGCTCCAGATCAAGGCTCATCGATACCACTCGAGCTTGCGCCTAGAGGGTAGGGGCACTCTGCTCGTAGGAGGCACAAGATAAGAATACCTCATGCAGCAGAAGCACCAGTACCTCAGACTGCCCTTATGGTAATACAACAAATTCATCAAACTTTGCAAACTCTAGTAAACTTTACGACCCAACAACAATAACAAGCTCAAGCTCAAGTCATACCTCCCCGACCACCTATCCAAATGTAACCCCAAGTTCTGGTTGGTCAAGGGCAAGAGTTAGTAATCACATTACAGGAGTTCAGAAAGTTGTACCCACCTACGTTTCTCGAAACTAAGCCTAAGCCTAAACCTAACCCCAATGGCTTTATAGAAGAATGTGATCGGATTTGCCAAGGATTAGGGTGTACCTCTGTTATGGCAGTTCAATTGGTGAATTTTTAACTACAAGATCTAGCTCATGCTTGGTATCAGTCGTATTATCAAAATAGGCTGGTTACAGCTCCTCCTTTGCAATGGGAGGAATTTAGTGAAGCTTTCTTTACTCAATTTCTACTTGAAAGTGTAAGGGATGTTAGAGCAAGAGAGTTTGAACAGTTTGTGTAGGGTGAACGAATGATAGTAATGGAGTATGATATAGCGTTTACCAGGCTATCAGAGTTTGCTCCTCACCTGATTGCCACAGAAGAAATAAAAGTAAAGAGATTTTTCAATGGGCTCGAGAGAGGAGCGTAGAGAGAGAGGTTCAGAAGAAAGTAAGGTCTGAGACAACAGATTAAACTTCTCAACAAGAGATTGGTAAAAATCATGTTCGGCCTACTTCTTCTCAGGGCATGTCACGGCATGAAACTTCGGGCTATATGAATGTTGGAAGAGGTTATTCTCATGGTATTCCTTCGCAATCTGTGACACAAGTCTCTGTTGTTAGATTTGGGGTACCCATTTGTTCTGTTTGTGGTCAATCTCATCGAGGAGAGTGCAGGAAAGTTTCAGAAGAATGCTATCAGTATGGTCAAATGAGGCATTTTGTAATGACTATCCCATCCTTGTACGTCAGCCTTCATAAAATCTACATGGGGTGCCTGGAAATGTCCAGGGGCAGATTCCTAGAGGGTGAGGTTATGGAGATTAGAGACAAAATGATAAGGGATGGTTTTCTAGAAGGCGAGGCCATTCATCAGTTGGTAGGGGACATGCTAGTTTTTGCTTTAATCCCTTAAGATGCTCAAGCCTCAATCGTTGTAGTGAAAGGTATTTTAATAGTTGAATATTTTCATGCTAGAACCTTATTTTATCTTGGAACCCCCTCATTCTTTTGCATCATCTCACTTTGCATTGAGTTTAAGAAGAAAATTAGAAGCGTTAGAATCTCCACTTGTCGTGTCTATGTCGGTAGGAAGTGCTATTATAGTGTCAAATGTCTTAAAGTCTTGCGAAGTAGTATTGGGGAAACCGGTGTGCCCTATTGATTTGATTGTGTTGGGAATTACCGATTTTGACGTAATCTTGGGAATATATTGGCTATCTTGATATCATGCCACTTTGGAGTGCAGGGAGAAGGTGGTGACCATGTGGGTTCCATAAGAATTATAGGTAGAATTTTAGGGGGACGGAAGTGAGGTTCTTATAGGAAATGGTGTGAAGGGTACCTTGCATATGTGATTAATACAAAAGGGAGTCAAGAGAAACTTAATCAGGTTCTAATGGTTAGAGAGTTTCCTAATGTGTTTCTAGATGAGTTACCATGACTACCACCAGAGAGGGAGATTGAGTTTTGTATTGACATTTTCTGGGAACTTAACCTATTTCTATCCCTCCCTACCGAATGACAACTGCTGAGTTGAAGAAGTTAAAGGTCCAACTCCATGACCTTTTAGATAAAGGTTTCATTCAGTCGAGTACATGTGCGTGGGGCACAACTGTGTTATTTGTTAAAAAGAAAGATGGTACCCTCCGGTTGTGTATTGATTGTCGGTAGTTAAATAAAGTTACTATCAAGAATAAATATCCACTACCCCAGATAAATGATTTGTTTGACCAAGTACAAGGAGCGTAATTCTTTTCGAAGATTGACCTGTGTTCTGGTTATCATCAGCTTCAGATCAGAAAAGAGGATGTTCCATAAAATCTTTTCGGACTTGATACGGGCACTATGAGTTTCTAGTTATGTCTTTCGGTCTCACAAATGCTCTGACGATGTTTATGGATTTAATGAATCGAGTATTCAGATCGTTTTTGGACCAGTTTGTGATCATTTTCATTGATGACAAATTGATTTATTCTCATAGAACTGGAGATCATTAGCGCCATTTGCATATGACTTTGCATACTTTGAGGGAACATAGGTTATATGTGAAGTTTTTCAAGTGTGAATTTTGACTACCTGAAGTAGGATTCTTATGGCACATAATATCTAAAGATAGTATTAGTGTGGATATGAAGAAGGTGGAAGCGGAGCAAAATTGGCCACGTCCTACAAGTGTTACGGAGATTAGAAGCTTTCTAGGGCTAGCGGGTTAATACAAAAGGTTCGTGGAAAACTTTTCTAGCATAGTAGTGCCTTTAACTCACCTGACTCAGAAATGGGTTAAATGTGTGTGGACTGATGGATGTGAAATGAGGTTTCAGGAACTGAAGAGGCGTTTGACATCGACCCCGGTACTAGCTCTACCATCGGGTTCTAGTGGTTTTGTGGTGTTTTGTGATGCCTCCAGAATAGATTTGGGTTGTATGTTAATGTAACATGGCAAAATTATTGCTTATGCATCTAGGCAGTTGAAACTTTATGAACAAAATTACCCTACCCACGACTTAGAAATGGCAGCTGTGATTTTTGCTCTTAAGATCTGGAGACATTATTTGTACATCGAACAATTTGAGGTTTACAGTGATCACAAAAGTTTGAAGTATATTTTTTATCAGAAAGAATTAAATCTGAAGCAAAGAAGACGGGTAGAGTTCCTGAAGGATTATGATTGTTTCATTTTGTATCACCCAGGCAAAGTGAATGTAGTGGCAGATGCGCTTAGTAGGAAATCGGTTAGGAGCCTAGACTATTTACCGATCGATAGAAGGAGGAGAGTATAGGAATTGCACAAGTGTTTACAAAGTGGAGTGGAACTCAAGCTTTATGAATCCAGAACATTGTTGGCACAAATTCAAGTTAAGTCGATTCTCATTGAAAAGATAGCAGAGACGCAAACAAATAATGCATAGAACATAAAGGATATTGTACTACAAGGTGATAGAAGGGAATTTCAAGTCGATGAATAAGGTGTGTTGCAGTTTAATAATCGTATTTTGGTGCCTACAAATAGGGAGTAACGGAAAAAGATAATGGATATGGCCCATGCATCTTCTTAAACTATGCATCCTAGTGCGCCAAAAATATATCGGGATTTAAAATAGTTCTATTGGTGGGAAGGAATGAAGAAATATATGGCATGATTCGTATCTAAGTGTCTCACATGTTAGAAAGTGAAAGCTGAGCATCGGAAACCTACATATACTCTTCAAGGGTTAGAAATTCCAGAATGGAAGTGGAATGAAATCACCATGGATTTTGTTACGGGTGTTCCACAGACACATAATAATTTTGAGTCGATTTGGTTGATTATGGATAAATTGACGAAATCGGCGTATTTCCTTATAGTAAAGACCACTTATTCGACATCTCAGTATGCCCAGATCTACCTGGATAATATTGTGTCATTGTATGGTGTGCCCATTTCGATTGTTTCTGATCGGGGTACGTAATTTACCTAAAGGTTTCAAAGTCTTTCCATAAGGCTTTTGCTATTTTCACCCCCAGACAGATGGGCAATCTAAACATATTATCGAGACCTTGGAAGATATGTTGAGAGCCTGCACCTTAGATTTTGAAGGAAGTTGGGACAAGTATCTGCTGTTAATCGAGTTCGCCTGTAACAATAGCTACCATGCTAGAATCCAAATCGTACCCTTTGAAGCCTTGTATGGTCGTAAGTGTCGATCTCCCCTGTGATGGTTTGAAGTTGGGGAGACTAAATTATTGGGTGCGGATGTAATTCAAGTCTCAATAGAAAATGTAAAGTTGATTAAAGAAAGATGAAGACTTCACAGAGTAGACAAAAGTCTTATAATGATCACAAGCGGAGAAAACTTAAGTTTCAGGTTGGAAATTATGTATTTCTGAAGTCTGTCTATTTAAAAGAAGTATGCGCTTCGGCTAGAAGGGGAAATTAAGCCCGCGATATATTAGGCCATTTCAAATCTTAAGAAAAGTAAGAGAAAGTGCTTATGAACTTGTACTACCACCTACTATAGATAAAGTAAATCCGGTGTTCCATGTATCCATGCCCAGGAAATACATTTCTGATGAGTCCCATGTTTTAGAGTAACGGGTATTGAATTTGCGACAAGATTGGTCATTATAGACAGAGATGTAAAGAAGCTTCGTTCTAAGAATGTACCATCAGTAAGGTAGTGTGGAAAAATCATAGTGACCAAGAAGCTATGTGGGAACAGGAAAGACTTATGTGTTCACTATATCCGCATCTATTTGAGTTTCGTAAGTAAACTATCTCTCTAGTTCGTTTCATTTTATTTTTAAATCCGATAATGAATTCTTTTGAGGGGGGATAATGTAATATCCGTAGAATTTAAAAAAAAGAATGAGAGAGAGAGTGAGGAGAAAAGAAGAGCTTGAGAGTGAAACCCATTTTAGAATAATGGGGGAAATAGTTTTTTGGGCCCATAGTTATATAAAAATAATAATAATAAAGTAAAACAAAAGACTAGATTATTCTTTCTCTCACATACAAACCTAATTTCTCATTTCTTTTCCTTTCCCTTACACGCACACAAATCATTTTTCTTCTTCTTCTCTCTTTCATGTTGGGAAGCGGCTGCGAGTGCACAGCGGAAAATTAAAATTATTATGCTGCTTTCCCTTTGCCAATACCCATTTGTTTTGATTATTCTACAAGCCTAGGCATGTTACGATATATTCTAAGCATAAAACTCATAAAACATGCAATGGACATAAATCTAAACATGCTAACTATCATAAGAACTCTAATTAAAATTAAGAAAAAAAAAAGACTTACTTGAACCGAAGACTCCTCCAGTCTTCCCTCCAATCTACAAGCTTTTCTCGAACTCAGCAAGCTCTTCCACATTCCAAAGAGCCAACCAAGTTTGTGGCCTCCAAAGATGCACACACCAAAGCCAAAACTCAACGGCAAGACTACGCCTCGAGTGCACGGGTATTTTGCCCTTGGTGCTAGCCTAGGTAAATACCTCAAAACTTTTAACTCGAGGTTCCTATAGTCAATTAGATTTAAGGATCCTCAAAATCAGTGGCTTACTCTTAAAATTTAGAGTTGCTCACTTATATAAACCCAAGATATGAAAGGTTTTGGTGTAAAAATTTATCAAGAATTCTTTGGGTTTATATAGTGCTCCAAAGACAACAAAATTAATTAAGAATCTGATGTAGGATAAAAACTAATTTAATCTTAGCCATTGGATCTTAATTTAGTGTTTTAATGATATTATAAAACCCTAATAAGAGTTTGGGCCGAATTGGAATTCAAAATAAATAACAAAAAAAAAATTTTCTATTTACGTTACTATTTATGTTACTGTCCACGTGAATATTAAATTTTTTTTTTTCAAATTCCAATTCCTATAGTGCCCCTATCGTCATTCACCAACCCCTAAGCCACTATGGAACCTCATAAATGATCTGTTTAATAATTAAAACAATGAACCATTTATGAATAATTCCTACGGCAATCATATATGATGTTATATTTGTACTGTGCACTGTTAACCATTGATTTCGACTTTGTTGTGTGTGACCTTTTGCGTTCCCCTCAAGTTGGATATGAAATAAATCATGATAATTTAATCAAACATAAATTATCCTCCGATCAAATGGTCATTCGATTTCAATGACCAAGGTTGACATCTAGCAACATGCCAAAGCCCCCAAATGAGAAAAAAAGATATATATATATATATATATATATACACACACACACACACATATTCTGTATGCGATTTACATATGATACGGTCCCTCGTCTCACTGTATCCCCCCTACTGATCTAGGGTGCGGAAAGTGTCTACCCATATAGTCAAAGGTATTATATTGATAATGTCATGAATCGTGCTAACCCAAGAATCTTACATGATTCTTCTACTGTGGCCACAGTCTTAAACACTGATCACACATATCTACCCGCGAACTGGAATACTACTCTTATAAGAAAATATTATCCGAGAGAGTGGCGATTCTCTATTGTATCTTTACAAACTTCATGTGTTTCAACAAATGACCCAATCATACCCTTATGACCGAATCTTTGAACCGGGGAAGGATAATGTCAAAGTTATTTGATCCACACATACGATTGTAAAGACCTCAAGTCTAAGGACTAGTCTTAAAATCGATACATGAAAGTTTTCAAAGGCAAATGGGATAAAAACTTCATATGAAAACTTTTGGCGGTCAGTTCGATGGACACAAGCAACTCATGTATCCATGTGATACACCAAGCGAACGAATCTCCGCTAGTAGCCTATGAGATCAGCTACCCCACTTAAGGGCAGATCACATCATCATGCTAGCCTCTCTGCTTTGTGAATCCCCAGATTATTCACAAAACTATGACTAGGAATATTTAAGAGTAATGATTCTCATAAGGCGTGGAAGCCATCATCTTATTACTCCAAGGGCTTTATTACAGTGTTGATGATTCATATAAGTTATGTCAGACACGTATAATAAAGATTTTCATTTTATTAATTAATGACAATATTACAAATACATGTACATATAGTCCATCCACAAGTTGGGAATAGGGCATATCCCTAACAATCTCCTACTTGCACTATAGCCAACTAGTATGAATCTGGACACCATACTCTCGAGTGTGCCTATTAGGCTTTTGTTGAGTCAGTATTTTAGTCAAAGAATCTGCAAGATTATCTTCTGTGGGTATTTTCTCTGTAATAACTTCTTTTCACTCCACAATCTTCCTGATGAGATGAAATTTCCTAAGTACATGTTTGGATTTCTAGTGGGACCTTGGTTCATTTGATTGAGCAATGGCGCTCATGTTGTCACAGTACATCGTGACGCCATTCTTTATTACGGGAAGTACTTCCAGCTCTGTGATGAACTTCTTTATCCAGACTTCTTCTTTAGCTGCCTCAGATGCTGCAATATACTCAACTTCAGTGATGGAGTCCGCTATAGTTGACTGCTTTGAGCTTTTCCAACTTAGAGCACCACTATTTAAGTAAACAGATATCCTGTTTGCGATCTGCTGTCATCCCTATCGGTCTAAAAGCTCGCATCACAGTAACCAATGACTTCATCTCAGAACAATCTCCATATGTCAAAAACACATCCTTAGTTCTTCTCAGAAACTTGAGGATTTTTTTGACAGCTGCCCACTGTTACTTACTAGGATTTGCCTAATACCTGCTCGTTATGCTAAGAGCATAAGAGACTTCAGGTCTTGTACATAGCACGCCATACATGATCGATCCTATTGCTGAAACATAAGGGATCATACTCATACGTTATCTATCTGAAGGAGTATGTGGACATTGCTCCTTAGATAATTTGATTCCATGACAAGTAGGTAAATTACCTCTTTTGAAATCTTCTATTTTAAATCTTTTCAAAAATTTACCTATGTACGTAGATTGAGAAAGTCCTAACAACCTCTCAGATCTATTGCTGTAGATCTTAATGCCGAGGATGTAGGCTGTTTCTCCCAAATCTTTTATGGATAAATTCTGAGATAATCATTGCTTGGTAGCTTGCATCATGGGAATATCATTCCCGATGATTAATATGTCATCGACATATAATACAAGAAATACAAAAACACTCCCACTACTTTTCCTGTAAACACGAGGCTCGTCTACATTTTTGATGAAGTCAAATTCTTTGATTGTCTCATCAAATCATATATTCCAACTTCTGGAGGTTTGCTTGAGTCCATAAGTGGATCGTTTAAGCTTGCATACTTTATTATGATCATCATTAGATGTAAACTTCTTAGTTGTGTCATATAGACTTCCTCTATTAGGTTCCCATTCAGGAAAGCTGTTTTGACATCCATGCCAAATCTTATAATCAAAGTGTGCAGCTAATGCCAGTAAAATTCAAATATACTTTATCGTTTCAACATGCGAGAAAGTTTCGTCATAGTCAATTCCTTGGATTTATCTATAATCTTTCGCCACCAACCTAGCCTTATAGGTTTGGATGTTGCCTTCTGCATCAGTTTTACACTTGTAAATCCACTTGCAGCCTATGGGTTTTATCTGTGGACAACAGGACCTAGGCGACGCATGCTGTTCCGGGCTCGCGGCCTAGTTGGGAGTAAGGAGTAGCCAGCGAAGGGCTAAATCGGAGAATAAGGGAGTCGCCAACCCGGTGTGAACCGGGACAAAGATTTAAGGTCGCACTCACCCCTCGCAAGGGAAGACCTCAAACCATTGGGTTCGGAATGGTCCCTTACTTGATGCCACTTGTAATGTAAAGGTTTATGCAATAATCCAACCAAGCCTATGACATATATTTCAAAGTCCACCACAATCCTAAGTTCACATACATGAATATAAAGCTTACATCTAAACATACATGAAACCAAGTCCTATTGCTAAGTTTGCATGCAACAATAAGCATATAAAATCATAAGAGTTCAATCATTCATGCAAACATAAACACAAACAACCATGGAAATCTTATCATGCAATATAAAGGAAATCAAAACAACAGCGAACTTCTCATGTTATAAGCGCATTATAAAGGCATATGAAACAAGATCAAAAAAACCGCATAATAAACAAAATCAACATAAGCGCGTAACTTGAAGATATTAAGAAAGATGCGAATTTGAACACGCAAAAAGATAACAACTAAAGATGCACTCGTACATTAAAGATGAACGTGCCATGACGTAATGCCAAAGAATGTGATTAATCATGATTGGAAGAAGAAAAAACGCAAAGAGTGAGAGTGATGCAAGTGCGCACATATGGACACTATAAATTTCTGATTAAGCATGTTATATGTGATGTGAAAGATGATAACTAATATGGGCACAAACATGCATGTGAATACTTTTCCAAGTGGTACGTGGAATTGTATCCCAAGTACAGACCGCAATATCGTCCATTCGGAATCGGCTACGAAATTTACGTCTGGATTTCCATCCGATATACCACAAGAAATAATGTCCACACGCCTTCATAATATGGGTGCATAAATTGTAATACATTAAGCCAAGACTAAGGTAGATGATGCAACTATATGGAATTCCATAATTCATGCATGAATAAGGCGATGATGTATAAAAGAATCAGTGACATGACAAGAAGCGCGGCGAAGCATCGTGGTAAAGGATCTTATCCTCGTGAGACGGATGGCCTTTAATCTGACTTAGTAAGCCCATGCGCAATGAGCACATAATATGCATAAATAAAGGCATAATAACAAATACAAGATATCGGACTTCGTATATCCGATTGAACACATCTCACGTCCAATCGAATGTACGTCATCCGGCGCTGCGAAGCATCTTGGTAAGGATCTTATCCCCGTGAAACGGAGGGCCTTTAACCCGACTTACTAAGCCCATGCGCTATAAACATAAAATATGCATAAATAAAGACAAAAGTAAACACAAAAATACTCGGTGCGGTGAGCATCGTGGTAAGGATCTTATCCCCGTGAAACGGAGGGCCTTTAATCCGACTTACTAAGCCCATGCGTAAAAAACACATAATACGCATAAATAAAGACAAAAGCAAACACAAAAATACTCGGCGCGGCGAAGCATCGTGGTAAGGATCTTATCCCCGTGAAACGGAGGGCCTTTAATCCGACTTACTAAGCCCATGCGCATTTCTCATCATTACATAAATAAATAACGTGCAGAAAATTAAAGGGCGGAATAATTAAACAACTCAAAATTAAACAAAAAAACGTGCCATTTACTCAAGTGGTACGTGGAGTTGTGGCCCGAGTACAGATCATACTACCGTCCATTCGGAATCGGCTATGAAATTTACGTCCGGGTTTCCATCCGATGTACCTCAAGAGGCGACACGTCTTTCATTTTATCCAATGCCCACAACAACATCATATTCATAACACATGCATATTTATCTACTCAAGGGCTGCAACATACATTTAAACATCATAATCATGCGAAAAAAGCTCAATGAATAGTAAAAACGAAACTGAAAACAAGTGTGAAATATACCCTCAGGTCTAACCTTTTTTGCCGACTTTCGGGCTTGCGTTTCGCGGAGATCGGAAGGGTAAAGCTCCTCAACTTTTCTGGTTCACTGGTCTAGCGTCTTAACTCACTGTTTGCTGTTTTGCTCGCTGTTTGGTCTCGATTCCGATCACTGCTATTTTCGCTGTATTTCTGCTCACTGTTTCAGCTCACTGTTTTGATGTTTTAGGCTACTGTTTTTGATGTGTTTTTAAAGGCTTTAAGTGCAGATTTTTTGTGACTTTTTAATGGTTAGATGTGCAGTTTTTTACTCACTAGTTTGGGTGATTTAGGGGTGGTTTGCTGCTATTTTTAAGGTGTTTTTGCTGCTGTTTTAGAGGTTAAATAATGCAGTTTTAGTGGTTAAAAAAGTGCAATTTTTTGTGATGTGTGGGGGGTTTGAGGGGGCTGTGATTTTCGGTAATGGAGGGACTGTTTGCTGCTGTTTAGGGGCGTGTTTGCTGCTGTTTTAGGGTCGGTTTGGGTGTGATTTGGGGCTGTGAAAATTGGTTAAAGATGCGGTAATGGAGGGGTGGAGGATGGTGGTGTTTTTCGGTTATGGAGGGATTAGATGAATAGAAGTTTCCTTGCCTCTTTGCCGTGAACCTTCAAGCTTTTCTTTTTATTTTTTTGTGAATTTTCGTGAATTAGGAGAGGAGGGGAGGCTTGGTGAAGCTTTGTTTATATAGAAAAGAGCTAGGGTTTGTCCTTGTCTCACAAGGAAGGGATCTTGCATTCAATTTAGGATTTGCAAGAAAGGTATACACAAGATTAAAGGGGACAAGGTTAATTCAAATTAGGAAGTTATGATATTTAATTTGTATTGTTTAGGCATGATATTTGTTAAGTTAGGCATCTAATATTTTTAATTGGTTAAGATTGATTTTAATTAGGTATATTATCTTTTTAATTTAGGTGTATAACATATTTAATTTGTTTAATTTAGGTATATGTTTATTTATGTTTGTAATATTTTATTATTATTTTATTTAATTACATTATCTAATTAGTATTTATTTGATTTAATTTGGGTGTGTATTAGGCAAATGGCGTGTGGGCCTTGGTTGGGGCGTATGGGCCTTTGGTTGGTGGGTTTGGTTTGTGTGGGCTAAGTGTGTAGGCTAGCAGGGGTTTTAGGTCAAGGTCAAGGAGCTTGCGGGGGTTTTGAGCCGAGGTTAGGTGATTTGTGAGTGTCTTGGGCCAGGAAAAATTTTTAAAATAGAAACCAAACGAGTTACTCGAAGCTAAACTAGTGAATTTAATCCGTCAATGAGTCGATTCTTGACTCTTCCCTTCCGATGTCTGTTTCCCGCGGCTTTCGTAACTTAAAAGGTAGTGCCTCCAACTGAGACTCATCATCGGGTTTCACATGCAAAAATGCAATGCCTACAGTCGCCCCCACTTTGATGGGATTTGTGAAGTGTGTGACTTTGAACAATCTTATCAAAGTTATGCAATGCATTTTCACTTACCTGGCTCGCCAGCTGCCACCTGACTTGCCTGCTGCTCCGCCGAGCTGATGATGCAGTGGACCTCGATCCTGGGACGCATCCCAATAACTGCAACCGACAACGGGGGCACCTCGACCCCGGGACGCATCCCGATACCGCTAGAAATGAGGTCCTCGCCCTCTAACAGATGATGTAGTGGGCCCTCGACCCTGTGACGCATCCCGGAACTACAACGGACAGCAGGGGTACCTCGACCCTGGGACGCATCCCGAAACTGCTTACGATGTGGGCCTCATCCTCAAGCTGATATGGGCCTCGCCCCCAAGCTGACAGGGGCCTCGCCCTCGAACTGATATGGGCCTCGCCCCAAAGTGGATATGGGCCTCGCCCCCAAGCTGATATGGGCCTCGCCCTTAGACTGATGATGATGTGGGGCCTCGCCCCCAAGCAGACATGGGCCTCGCCCTCGAACTGCTGCTTTCCCATTTCTTCGAACCTGCAAACACAAAACAAACACGAAGAGAATGCAATGTTACGTGTATGCATGAATGATTTTCTTATTCCGTTGGGTTAGGTCTTCTGCCAATTCCCTTGGTAACTGCTCGGTCATTTTCTTACTCAGGCAAAGTACTGCTTCAATCTATCTACGTTTATTGGTTCGGTGAACTCATTCCCTTCCAAGTCTGATAGTCTCACTGCTCTATTTCCCATTACTTTCTGCACTATGTAAGGTCCTTCCCAGTTAGGTCTGAACTTTCCTCTGGGATTTGTCATCGACGGCCTTGATTGCTTAAGTACCAAATCGCCCTTTCTGATCTTGGTGGGGCGTACTTTCTTGTTGAATGCTCGGGCTAGTCTCTTCTGATACAACTGCATGTGATACAAAGACTTCGTTCTCTTCTCATCCAGCAATGCTAACTGATCAAACCTCTGTGCGGCCCATTCTTCTTCCGGCAATTCTGCCTCTACTAGTTCCCTCGTATTTCCATTTCTACTGGCAATACTGCTTCCATTCCATAGACCAAAGAGTAAGGTGTGGCCCCTGTTGCTGTTCTTAATGATGTTCTGTACCCCCACAAAGCATATGGTAGTTTCTCGGCCCAATCTCTGCAGTTCTCTATCATCTTGGCTAAAATTATCTTTATAGTCTTGTTGGCTGCCTCAACTGCCCCATTTGCTTGCGGCATGTACGGTGATGACTTATGGTGGCCTATCCCGTATCTCTATAACATTACCTTCGTCTCTCCTTGAAACTGAACTCTATTGTCTGTCACTACATGATGCGGCATACCGTACCGACAAATGAGATTTCGAGCTATAAACTTTGCCATCTGCTTTGCTGTAACGTTGCGGAACGACTCAACTTCCACCCACTTTGAGAAGTAATCTACTGCTACTACTATGAAGCGATGCCCATTCGATGCATTTGGTCGAATTTCTCCAATCATATCAATTCCCCATGCTGAGAAAGGCCAAGGCTCTGACAACCCGTGCAACTCTGTGTGCGGCAAGTGATTCAAATTCCCATGTGCTTGACAATCATGACAGTGCTTTACTATCTTTACGCAGTCTGCTTCCATGGTTGACCAGTAAAACCCCTGTCTCACAATCTTGCGGAACAGATTCAACCCGTTCATGTGCGGACCACATACCCCGGCGTGTACTTCTTCCATTACATGCTGAGCTTCTTCTTTTCTCAAACACTTCAACTGAATACCATTTGCTTGCCTCTTGTACAGTTCTCCTTTCAAGATCACATACTGAGAAGCTAACTTCTGAATGGCTATTCTGTCTTTTCTGCCGGCCCTTTCCAGGAGTTCCACGTGTCCCAGATACCTCTGAATGTCATGATACCAAGGTTTACCATTGTCAACCTCTACTTCCAAAACTTTTTCTGTGTCATAGACGGGTCTACTTGCCGTTGTCAGTACCAATGGTCTCATTACTAACTTCTCTGGATTTTCCCAAGTTGCTGCAAGTGTAGCCAATGCGTCTCCCATCTGATTCTCTTCTCTCGGCAAGTGCTGAAACTTATAATCGGGGATAACCTGTGCCAACTCTCTGAGGTGAAGGAGGTAAGGTTTCAACCGTTCTTCTTTCAATTCCCATTCTCCTCGCATCTGCTGGACTACCAACATAGAATCTCCGTAGACTTCCACACTCTCAGCTTTCAAGGCTATCAATGCTGTCAAACCAAAAACGCATGCCTCATATTCGGCCATGTTGTTAGTCACTCTGAACGTCAACCTCTTGGCCAAAGGAAAAGTCTCTCCCTCGGGGGTCACAATCACGATCCCAATTCCGGCTCCCTTGTAATTTACTGCTTCGTCAAAATACATCTTCCACCTCTGAATCGTTATTGCTTGGATCTCTTCATCTGGAAACTCAAACTTATATAATCCCCATCAACAGGTTGCAATGCCAGAAACTCTGCTACTGCTCGCCCTTTGATCACTTTGGAGGTGAGATACTCAATGTCAAACTCTGTCAGCAATGCTAACCATCTACCCAGTTTTCCTACCAGTGAAGGCACCGAATGAAGGTATTTTAGAGGATTCTCCTTTGCCACTACCTGGATCTTGTAAGACTGTAATAATACCGCAACTTCCTGGAAGCCCATACTACTGCAATACAGATCTTCTCTACTTCTTGGTATCAAGCCTCATACGGAAGCATCTTCTTACTCAGATAATAGACTGCATGTTCCACCCATGTCTCATCTGCCTGTACCATCATCGCCCCCAGTGCTTCTGATTCTATAACCAGATACAATATCAAAGGTTTGCCCGGTCTCGGAGGTTTTAATACAGGAGGCTTTACCAAGTACTCTCTGATTTTGTCAAAGGCCGTCTAACACTGTTCATCCATCTCACTGCCTGATCTTTTCTCAACAGTTTGAAGATAGGCTCACACACTGATGTCAACTTGGCAATGAATCGACTGATGTACTGAATCTTTCCCAAGAATGCCCTGACTTCTTTTTCTGTCTTCGGTGCTGGCATCTCAGTAATTGCCTTGATTTTCTCAGAATCTACCTCTATTCCACCCATTCCCACTGTGTGACCCAGTAATTTCCCTGATGTCACTCCAAACACACACTTCTTAGGATTCAGCCTCAAGTTGTATTTGTCAACTCTTTGAAGGAACTTTTCAAGTGCCTCTATATGCCCGATTCTTCTCTCTAATTTCACCATCATGTCATCCACATACACTTCAATATCTTTGTGCATCAAATCATGAAATAATGTAGTGGCCATCCGCTGATAAGTAGCTCCTGCATTCTTAAGCCCAAACGGCATTACCTTGTAACAATAAGTGCCCCACTCTGTGATGAAGGCAGTTTTGTGCTTGTCTTCTTCAGCCATAAGAACCTGATTATACCCAAATGAGTACATAGCAGATAAAGCCGCACTATCAACCAAAACATCTATGTGCGGTAGTGGAAAATCATCTTTCGGGCAGCCTTGTTGAGATCTCTGTAATCCACACACATTCTGACTTTTCCGTCTTTCTTCGGCACTAGCACAATTTTGGCCAACCACTCGGGATACTTCACTACTTCTAGGAACCCCACATCTATCTGTTTCTTAACTTCTTCTCTGACTTTTTCAGCCCATTCTGGTCTCATCCGTCGGAGCTTCTGTTTCACTGGCCTCATATTCGGATAAGTTGGAATTATGTGTTGGGCAATGCTTCTGTCTACCCCAGGCATGTCCTCATAGGACCAAGCAAACACTTTGGCATATCTGATCAATACTTCTTCTAGTTTCTCCCGCTCTTCAGTGGTAACTTCACTTGCAATCAGAACTTCCTTGGGATTCTCAGGTGTACCAAGGTTAAATGCATTTGTTTTGGCCGAGCTGATATCAAATATACTTGATTCGTGCAGAGTAAAAGAAAATGACTCAGGCAAGTAAGAAAAAGAGATGTTTATTATTGGATAATGCGGAAGTACATTCAAACAAATCATGAAGGTAAATGTCTTCATCACTCATAGACACTTCTTCCTCTACAATCGGGTTCTTTCCGAGCTTCTTATCTCCCTCAATGGTCAGACTTTCTAACTTCATTAGTTCTTCTTCCCACTTCTCTTTTTCATTCTTTGCAGCATTTTCCATTATTGGCTTTTTCCCAATATATCCTGGAAGATCTCAAACCCTGGTACCACAATTCCATTAACTTCCACAGGCTCAGGCTCACCTTGATACCCTGAAGCCTTCACAAAGCAATCCATCAGTTTCAGGCCCTTTTTCCTGACCTTCGTCTTTTCTTCATCCGACTTATACCCCAAACCCTTCCGAGTAGTCTGTCCTCTAAATCTGGCAGTTTTGAACCCTCACCCGGCTCATACTTCATTTTTCCCATGATCCTAGCTACCTTAGGATTCACTCATTCCTCAAAAGTTTCTGACACTTGGAACCTTGTGAAAGGCGGTACTTCCAAAGCGGCCACAGCATAACAATTTATCCCCCATACGGGAACTTAATCATTTGGTGTAGAGTAGAGGGCACACCCCCAAGCTTATGAAACCAGGGCCTTCCCAACAATAAGGCAAAAGTGGCTGGGATATCCATCACTGTAAACTCAACTTCGTCTTCAACTGGGCCCACTTTAACCACAGCCATAAAAGTACCTTCCACTCCGCGCTTACTGTCATCATAAGCTTTAATGGTCATGTTGGAAGGGTCCAAGTCTGTTGCCTTTATGCCCAGCCTGGCCAAAATCTTCAACGGGCACACATTGATGGCCGAACCATCATCCACCAATACACATGAAGTCTTCTTACCCTTCACTTCAGCTCTGATAAACAAAGGCCTATTGTGATTTCTACCCTCAGCCGGGAGTTCCTCTTCTGAAAAAGTGATCCTTTGTAAAGTTTCTCCTCGTACCGACCCGACAAGCATTGCGGGGTTGGCATCCTCAGGCACTACAATTTTATTCAAGGCCTCAACCATGGTCTGCCTATGCTCTTGAGATGTACACAGTAATTCCCAGATGCTAACCTGAGCCCGGGTCTTTTTCAACTGATTCAACAATGTACCGCCCTTAGCATTTTCTGCACTTTCCACCACTTCTCTACCATCGGTCAAGGCTTCCTTTCCCCTTTCTGCCACATCATTGTAAAAGCGGCCGCTGCGGGTCATTCCCCTCACTTCTTCCTCATCACCACTAGAGAAATCAAGCCAAAAGTTCTTCCTTGCTCAGTCTCATCTTCACTATTACTATCCCAGATTCCCAGGCAAAAGGCTTGAGGGTGGAAGGATTTTAGGACAAGGTCTTCTAGGAGGCCTGAATTGATCATATAGGTTGGTGGTGGTACGGCACGGTAGTTGGGTAATGGGTTTCTGTGTGTGTCAGGCTGTTCTGTTTCTGGGTCGGGTATTTTCTTGGAATCTATCAGGTCTTGGATTTCATGTGGAGTCGGGTGCAATTATCAGTGTCATGGCCTTTCTGTTGGTGGAAGTGACAGTAAAGGTTTAGGTTGTAATGTGATGGTGGGGGATTAGGTAATGGTTTGGCCTCCAAGGGTTTTAGAAGTCCTTGTCTTTTTAATTTCTCCAACACCTTAGACAAGGGTCCCCAAGTTGGAGAATCTCGGTTCCGTATGGCAGCAATCTCCGCAGAGACAGGTTTGGTGCCTGATGTCCCCCAAATAGGCCTCCTACTTAGGCCATAAATTTTCCTTTTTTCCGCCTCTTCCTCTTCAATGTCCATGACAGTTTCCCTCAACTGCCGAAAGTCTGTAATCATGGAGGTCATCCTCCTCAGTTTCCCATAGATGGAGGGCTTGGTGCCCTTGATAATCATCTTAATTTGGTCATTCTCAAAGGGCCTAGTCTGCATTTTCAACAACTGACTTCTCCACCGGTCTACTTACTCCTTGAAGCTTTCCTCTGGCTTCTGCTTAGTGTTCTCCAAATCACGGAGTGACAAATCAATCTCCAAGTCCGTGACGTATTGCTTCAGAAAAGCATCAACCAACTCCCTTCAATCTTCCCTAACCTTCTTCTCAAGGCTGTGATACCAAACTACCGGTGCCCCTTCAAGTGACATTCCAAACATTTTTAGCGTCTGGCGCTTGGACAAACCCACTGAACTCATGACCGAAACATACTGACGGAGATGGACCCTCGGATCCCCATTCCCGTTAAACTTAGCCATGTCCGGCATCTTGAACTGAACCGGCAACTGTTCTTCAAATGTCATTGCCTCATAATCTAACAACTCTTCATACTTACCCCTCATCTTGCGGGTAACTGTTTCAACCTGATCCCGAAGTTTCTGAAATTCTGCCGGAGACCTAATCATTTTGCCTGTTGTATATTCTGCCATGTCGTCATCAAAAGAGGGACATCATCCCCCAACCCAATCGGAAGCTCCTCATGCCTCACATTTTCAGAATTTCCCCCAGCACGGGGCACAGCCATACCAGCCACATCAGTAGTCAAGGCTTGCAGCTGTTCAGTAATCTTTGTGAGACTGTTTTCTAACTGATCCATATGGGATACCTCAATATCTGATTCACTCATGTTTGTTCTCAATTTTTTGGTGAGTCTTGTCCCTTCTCTAACCCAAACGGTATCTATGATGTCTTTTTTAAAGACATAGAGGGTGTTAACATAATATATGTATGCATGATGTGCATGAGAAGCATATAATATATAAATCATACTAAGTCAATAAAATTTTCAAACAAATCGACTTATTATCATTTTAGAAGCTTTCGGGCTGACTGTCATAAGAGTGAACCCGTCCCAGTTTAAATGGCCCAACGAGTTCATATCTTATGACAAGGAGCCCAACTAAATCCAAATGATAATATTCCGAACACAATCACAAAATGGCCCATCGTTATTTAGAAGCCTTTGGCCCAATTATCATAAGATATGTTCTTGTCCCAGTTTAAATAGCCCAACAAGCCCATATCTCATGACAAACGATCCAAATGGATCCAAATAGCAATGTTCCCAAACACAAGCATACAAGGGAGATAATATAAGCATAAAATAATAATCTCTACGGTGTGGCCCACCATCATTTCATAAGCTTTGGCCCTAATTGTCATAAGATACGAACTCGCCCCAGTTTAAATGGCCCAGCAAGTTCACATTTTTGACAAAGAGTCCAACCGCATCAAAATAAGGGTGGTCCTAAAGCACAAGGAAATATTTGTTATAGGCTACACAACTCGGTATACGCGTAGGTTCGTGGGAGTATGGACAAAGACTCTTGTCGGCGAAGGATTGCCCACAACTAGGTCTCCCCACTCAAGGGTTCAAGCGACCAAGCAAGCGCACCGTTTTTTTATACCTTACGGTACGTGCCAACAAGTCATGGTGTGTCACTAACTGTCAAATGGATTCCTTGTTGCAGATTCCCCAGAGGGAAGGTGGAGCGAGGCTCCCTTAAATACCCAAGCCTCTTAGGCTCTTATCGCTTGGTGACAGGAATAAGCAATAAATCCTCCAAATTAGTATGTCACAACAGGCTAATGGTAATGATCATTTAGGTGCCTTCACAGCTTTTCCTCGAAAGGTAGTGAGTGAGGGAAGACACCAAACCACTAACTAGCCTTAAAATGTCTTTAATCAACAACCCTCATTTTACCCATTTGTAGACACGGTTAATTAAAGCATAAATCTATACATTACAAAGCATTGCTTCGGGGCCGATTCTCTATCCCCAGTGGAGTCGCCAGACTGTGGACAACAGGACCTGGGCGATGCATGTTGTTCCGGCTCGCGGCCTAGTTGGGAGTATGGAATAGCCAGCGAAGGGCTAAACCGGAGAATAAGAGAGTCGCCACCCGGTGTGAACCGGGACAAAGATTTAAGGCCACACTCACCCCTCGCAAGGGAAGACCTCAAACCATTGGGTTCGGAATAGTCCCTTACTTAATGCCACTTGTAATGTAAAGGTTTATGCAATAATCCAACCAAGCCTATGACATATATTTCAAAGTCCACCACAATCCTACGTTCACATACATGAATATAAAGCTTACATCTAAACATACATGAAACCAAGTCCTATTGCTAAGTTTGCATGCAACAACAAGCATATAAAATCATAAGAGTTGAATCATTCATGAAAACATAAACACAAACAACCATGGCAATCTTATCATGCAATATAAAGGAAATCAAAACAACAGCGAACATCTCATGTTATAAGCGCATTATAAAGGCATATGAAACAAGATCAAAATAACCGCATAATAAACAAAATCAACATAAGCACGTAACTTGAAGAGATTAAGAAAGATGCGAATTTGAACACGCAAGAAGATAAACAACTAAAGATGCACTCGTACATTAAAGATGAACGTGCCATGACGTAATGCCAAAGAATGTGATTAATCATGATTGGAAGAAGAAAAACACAAAGAGTGAGAGTGATGCAAGTGCGCACATATGGACACTACAAATTTCTGATTAAGCATGTTATATTTGATGCGAAAGATGATAACTAATATGGGCACAAACATGCATGTGAATACTTTTCCAAGTGGTACGTGGAATTGTATCCCAAGTATAGATCGCACTATCGTCCATTCGGAATCGGCTACGGAATTTACGTCTAGGTTTCCATCCGATCTACCACAAGAAATAATGTCCACACGCCTTCACAATATGGATGCATAAATTGTAATACATTAAGCCAAGACTAAGGTAGATGATGCAACTATATGGAATTCCATAATTCATGCATGAATAAGGCGATGATGTACAAAAGAATCAGTGACATGACAAGAAGCACGGCGAAGCATCGTGGTAAAGGATCTTATCCCCGTGAGACGGATGGCCTTTAATCTGACTTAGTAAGCCCATGCGCAATGAGCACATAATATGCATAAATAAAGGCATAATAACAAAGACAAGATATCGGACTTCGTATATCCGATTGAACACATCTCACGTCCAATCGAATGTACGTCATCCGGCGCGGTGAAGCATCGTGGTAAGGATCTTATCCCCGTGAAACGGAGGGACTTTAACCCGACTTACTAAGCCCATGCGCTATAAACATAAAATATGCATAAATAAAGACAAAAGTAAACACAAAAATACTCGGCGCGGTGAAGCATCGCGGTAAGGATCTTATCCCCGTGAAACGGAGGGGCTTTAATCCGACTTACTAAGCCCATGCGTAATAAACACATAATACGCATAAATAAAGGCATTAACAAAGACAAGATATCGGACTTTGTTTATCTGATTGAACACATCTCACGTCCAATCGAATGTACGTCATCCGGCGCGGCGAAGCATCGTGGTAAGGATCTTATCCCCGTGAAACGGAGGGCCTTTAATCCGACTTACTAAGCCCATGCGCAATAAACACATAATACGCATAAATGAAGACAAAAGAAAACACAAAAATACTCGGCGCGGCGAAGCATCGTGGTAAGGATCTTATCCCCGTGAAACGGAGGGCTTTTAATCCAACTTACTAAGCCCATGCGCTTTTCTCATCATTACATAAATAAATAACGTGCAGAAAATTAAATGGCGGAATAATTAAACAACTCAAAATTAAACAAAAGAACGTGCCGTTTACTCAAGTGGTACTTGGAGTTGTGGCCTGAGTACAGATCATATTACCGTCCATTCGGAATCGGCTATGAAATTTACGTCCGGGTTTCCATCCGATGTACCTCAAGAGGCGACACGTCTTTCATTTTATCCAATGCCCACAACACACATCATATTCATAACACATGCATATTAATCTACTCAAGGGCTGCAACATACATTTAAACATCATAATCATGCGAATAAAGCTCAATGAATAGTAAAAACGAAACTGAAAACAAGTGTGAAAAATACCCTCAGGTCTAACCTTTTTTGCTGACTTTCGGGCTTGCGTTTCGTGGAGATCGGAAGGGTAAAGCTCCTCAACTTTTCTGGTTCACTGGTCTAGCGTCTTAACTCACTGTTTTTCTGTTTTGCTCGCTGTTTGGTCTCCGATTCGCTGCTGTTTTCGCTGTATTTTTGCTCACTGTTTCAGCTCACTATTTTGATGTTTTAGGCTACTGTTTTTGATGTTTTTAAAGGCTTTAAGTGCAGATTTTTTTGTGACTTTTTAATGGTTAGATGTGCAGTTTTTTACTCACTAGTTTGGGTGATTTAGGGGTGGTTTGCTACTGTTTTTAAGGTGTTTTTACTGCTGTTTTAGAGGTTAAATAGTGCAATTTTAGTGGTTAAAAAAGTGCAATTTTTTGTGATGTGTGGGGGGTTTAAGGGGGCTATGATTTTCGGTAATGGAGGGACTGTTTGCTGCTATTTAGGGGCGTGTTTAGGGTCGGTTTGGGCGTGATTTGGGGCTGTGAAAATTGGTTAAAGATGCGGCAATGGAGGGGTGGAGGATGGTGGTGTTTTCCGGTTATGGATGGATTAGATGAAGAGAAGTTTCCTTGCCTCTTTGCCGTGAACCTTCAAGCTTTTCTTTTTATTTTTTTGTGAATTTTCGTGAATTAGGAGAGGAGGGGAGGCTTGGTGAAGCTTTGTTTATATAGAAAAGAGCTAGGGTTTGTCCTTGTCTCACAAGGAAGGGATCTTGCATTCAATTTAGGATTTCCAAGAAAGGTATACACAAGATTGAGGGGGGACAAGGTTAATTCAAATTAGGAAGTTATGATATTTAATTTGTATTGTTTAGGCATGATATTTGTTAAGTTAGGCATCTAATATTTTTAATTGGTTAAGATTGATTTTAATTAGGTATATTATCTTTTTAATTTAGGTGTATAACATATTTAATTTGTTTAATTTAGGTATATGTTTATTTTATGTTTGGCAAATATTTTAATTATTATTTTATTTAATTACATTATCTAATTAATATTTATTTGATTTAATTTGGGTGTGTATTAGGCAAATGGGCGTGTGGGCCTTGGTTGGGGCGTGTGGGCCTTTGGTTGGTGGGTTTGGTTTGTGTGGGCTAGGTGTGTGGGCTAGCAGGGGTTTTAGGTCAATGTCAAGGAGCTTGCGGGGGTTTTGGGCCGAGGTTAGGTGATTTGTGAGTGTCTTGGGCCGGGAATAATTTTTAAAATAGAAACCAAACGAGTTACTCGAAGCTAAACTAGTGAATTTAATCCGTCAATGAGTCGATTCTTGACTCTTCCCTTTCGATGTCCGTTTCCCGCGGCTTTCACAACTTAAAAGGTAGTGCCTCCAACTGAGACTCATCATCGGGTTTCACATGCAAAAATGCAATGCCTACCTTCAGGTGCGTCTACCAAGTCCCGGACTTGATTTTGATACATAGAGTCTATTTCGGATTTCATGGCCTCAAGCCACTTGACTAAATCAGTGTCACACATTGCTTCGTCATAACTGGTGGGATCGTCATTATCAATGACCTGATTATGTTCCTCAAAAATATGGAAACCATATCTCTCAGGCTCATGTCTTTCCCTACCAGACTTTCTAAGTTCATAACCTTGTGGTTGTTCCGTGGCTGCTCTTTTGAGGGGCCTGGGGTTTAGTTCTATGTTAGTTTGTTCTTCTCGTATCTCATCGAGGTCAAGTCCACTCCCACTATATTTCTTGAGAAGGAATTCATTCTCTAGAATTTTTCATTTCATGAAACAAATGTTCTTTATTCATTTGGGACATAGAACATGTATGCTCTTGAGTTCAAGACATATCCTACAAACTTACGTTTAACTACTCTATCATCCAATTTTTTAGTTTGTGTGAGCTTAATATATGCATCACATCCCTAAACTCTTGCATTTCTAAAGCAAGACCCCAAAATAAAAGAGGTAGATCGGTGCCTAGCATCATTGATCGGACCATATCTAATAATGTCTGATTTCTCCTTTCGGAGACCCCATTATACTGTGGAGATCCCGGAGGAGTCCACTGGGAAGAAATATAATTTTCTCTCAAGTAATCTGGAAATTCGTTTCTTAAGTACTCACCACCTCGTTCATACCTCAGTGACTTAATACCTTTATTAAGCTGGTTTTCTACTTCAGCCTTGAAGTCTTTGAATTTCTCAAAGTTTTCATATTTGTACCGCATAAGGTACACATACCCATATAGTGAATGATCATCGATAAAGGTAATGAAGTAGGAGAATCCACCTCTCGGTGACTAAAATTGGTCTACATACATCAGAGTGTATAAGTTCTAATGTCTCAGCTGCACTATGTTCTTTACCTTTGAAGGGTAATTTGGTCATTTTGCCAAGTAAACAAGACTCACAAGTTCCTTAAGTTTTATATTTGAAGGTTTGAAATACCCATCCTAATGTAGCTTAGTTAATCTTGTTTCATTGATATGACCTAAGCAACTGTGCCATAGAAGTGATTCATTGAGATTATTCGAGTTAACGTTGTATATATTAGAGGTTGAATATTTTTTGTTAGTTTGTCAGACATAGATACCATTAATCAAAATACCATCTCCATATTTTATTTCATTGAAATAAATAGAACATTCATTACAACTTATTAGGCATGAAAAGCCTTTATTACATAAAGAATAAATTATAATGATTTGTTTACTATAGAAGATACATAAACACAATCTTCTAAGTCTAAAACTAAACCATTTGGCAAAAACTAATGAATAAGTCCCCACGTAAAATGCAGCCAATTTTGCTCCATTACCATGAGTAAGTCAACCTCCCGATGATGGAGTCTCATACTGTTTCTCAGGCCCTGCACATTGTTACACAAGTGAGTCCCACAACCGGTGTCAAGCACCTAAGTAGAAGGTTCAGAGTTTTGAGAATATAGTTCAATCATATACAACATACCTGAAGCATTTGGCTTCTTAGCCTTTGGGCATCCCTAGCTTCATTAGCTTTTAAGGATCTGCAGTCTTTCTTCCAATGACCATTCTTTCCACAAAAGAAACATTGCCCCTTTCCCTTTTTTCTTCTCCACCTACCATTGGGCTTTAGGTGATCTGAAGCCTTGGCCTTTCCCTTATTTTTCTTTGGGCCTCGTGGCTTCAGATCCGTACCCGTAAGCATGACGGAGGTTTTAAGCTCCGGTTTCAAGTCCTTTTCTGCTTGTTTTATTAGATTGAGCAATTCTGTTAAGGTAGCTTCTTTATCAGACAGATGAATCTGCATAATAAAGTCAGAGAATTATTTTAGTAATGACTAAAGAATTAGATCGTGACATATCTCATGACCATGATGAACTCGAGGTTGGCCAATTTTTCAATGTGGCCAATCATCTTAAGCACATGTCCATTAACAGATCCTTCCTTATACCTTGTTGGAATAAGGCACATGACACTTGGAATCTCACAGTATAAACGGAAGTTGTATATAGTTCTTTCAAGTGAAAGATGATGGTTTCAGCATCCATATCTTCGTGAGCTTTCTGAAGTTCGTCCGACATAGAGCCAAGCATTATGCAAACTACTTTCTCATCATCATCGACTAGTTTCTTCCAAACATCAAATGTATCTTGTTCAGCATCTTCTACGGGTTCAGGGGGAAATGGTCTTTCAAGAACATAGAAAATCTTTTCTTGTCGTAAGATAATTTTAAGGTTTGTAAACCAGTCATTGTAGTTGTCCCCTTTGATTTTATGCTCAACAAGGATGGAATGAAGTGATACTCTGTTTTCCATTTGAATATTTGTGAAATATTTTAACCCACCTGTTAAGAGAAAATGTTAAAATTAGGAATATATTTTCATTAATGTTTCATATAACATGGGCTTTTAATATTACTAAGTTGCTCCCACTCAATTATTTTAAAATTTTAAGCAAATCGTATCAACCCCAATATGATGGATTTTTTATGGGCAAGGATCCCATTATCATCATTTCATAACTCGGACTAGGGCCGGTCGTTATAAAATACAATAATTAGGTAGGTTCCTAAAAAATTTATGATATAAATCAAAATTCCTTGATCATTGGATTTGGCAATCAAACATGCCATAGTTTATGTGTTAGTGCTCCTAGAACATGCCAAGGAGCATGAATGTGTGTGATTAAGATCATTATTAGTTGCGGAATATACTTACAATGAACGGATTGGAATTTAAAAGAAGAGATCTTCAAGATCCAACCTTTGAATGTTGATTCCAAGCTTTGACTTGTTTCCCTATCACCTTAGTTGATCTTTGAAGTGCTAGCTTTGAATGATTTTGCCACAAAATCAAAGATATTGAGAGAGCATGTTCATGCCCATTTGGTGTATTAGGGTTTCAAATTGTGTTGTGTGGGTTCAAAGTGAGTGAGAGAAGGCTTTTGGTAAAACCAATTTACCATTTTCACTTAAACAGGTGCTTGGGTAAATGGTTTCACCAAAACCATTTCAAGATGGTTGGAAAGTAGGTGGTTTGGCATAAATTCCAACTACTCTCCCAACTACCATATGTGAAGTGGGCCCCACATTTTGAATTCAAAATTCAAATGGTTTCTACGAATGTTTGCCGCGGCTCAGATCCATTTCATCCGATTAAACGAATTTTCGTCGCTAAATAATTAAATCTAATTTAATTAAATAACAATATCTCATAAATTTAGTACGAATTAATTCTAAATTACACCTACAGAGTGATTTCAAAATACACCTACCCTGAATCGGATTCCAATAGACACATTGTCATACAACCAATGGGATTATGTGGGGTCTATACAAAGTGAAGCTGTTTCGTACCATCGGTAAACACAACCTCCTATCACACTTGCATAAGTATCCAATACTTAAATATATGAGAACTATGTCCTTATGCTCCCGCAACGCGCAAAAGTGCAATACTAGTCTATTCCGCATTATCGATGTCCAGTCTTGATAATACTACGACTAGGGATATTTAATGATTAAACCTTAGTGGATTGATATTGTCTCATATCTTATAATCCGAAACTAATCATAAAGACTTTTATCACTTTATGTTTAAGTAATCCAATTACAAAATGATAAAATAACAATTTCCATAGTCACATAGTTAATTTGTACAAAAACCATAATGTCTTTTACAAATAGTGACGCTATGGGTCATAATTGTCAAACAATCTCCCACTTGTCCAATAGCTAGTCACTCAAGCATCTAACACTTGAACTATGTACATGTCGCTCAAACATTTACTGTGAAATAGCTTTCTTCAGCGGATCTACAATATTGTCATCTGATGCGACCTTCTCGATCTTCACATCGCCATGATGTATGATCTCACGAATCAAATGGAAACATCGAAGAACATACTTGAATCGTTGATGAGACCGCAGTTTCTTAGCCTGCATTATAACCCCGTTATTATCACAATATAATGGAATGGGCTCAGCTGCTAACGAAACTACTCCTAATCCAATTAGGAATTTACGGATCCAAACTGCCTCTTTTGATGCTTCAGCTGCAGCAATATACTCCGCTTCTGTTGTTGAATCGACAACAGTCTCCTACTTGGAAGATTTTCAGCTTACTGCTCTGTTGTTCAAACAAAATACGTGCCCAGATTGCGACTTAGAGTCATCTTTATCGGTTTGGAAACTTACGTTGGTATACCCAATCACCTCAAGTTCTCCATTTCCATAGATTAAGAAAGCATCCTTAGTTCTTCTAAGATACTTAAGGATATTCTTAACCGTCATCCAGTGACCATCACTTGGATCGGCCTGATAGCGACTACACATGCTCAATGTTGGTTTCTATTAAGGTCCCAAGATCATTAATAAGCATGAAATTAGTGTGAATAACAACGACGAAGTTGCGGAATACTTACATCGATCGGTTGAGCGACGCGACAACGAACGAAACCTCAAATTATGCTCATTGCATCTCACGGCAGTGGACTTCTCCAAGCTCATTGGTTCGGCCTTCAATCAACAAGAAACCAAGCTCCAAGCTTCGTCATTTGATTCCCGGCTCATGGGTGGACTTCCCTATCACCTTCGCATGTCTCGCAAGTGTGCCAGCGCTTGTGATTTTGCCACAAAACCCACTCTAGCTTCCCTTCACTGCTCGGTTTTTGGAACAAAAACAGTGAGCATTTGGCCCCAAGGGTGTAAGGATGAGAGAGATGAGAGGAATAGAGAATGTGTGGTTTGTTTCCAAATTTGTGTATCTTATACACACATTTGAATTTCAAATGCATTTGGAATGAATTTGGCTTTACAAAAGTCAAACCATCAAAGCCAACCATCAATATCACTATTCACATCAAGTCACATCCATCAAGTGGTCAAATCACTCAATCAATCAAGTTGTCAAGTCACATCACTCAAAGTGACAAGTAATTTGACGCTTGAAACGACTAGCGATTTGATGCTTGATGCCACTAATGATATGATGTTTGACTTGACTTGCGTGTCGCACTCAAATTCGAAATGCGAATGCGCTCGTAAATAATCTCGAGCTCGGGTTTGTTAATTCCAAATTAACGATTTCCCCGTTGCGTCGTAATTACATCTAATTTAATTAAATAATCATGCCAAACATAATTACTATTCACGTCGCTAACGAATTAATTCTAAATTAATTCATTCACCCAAATTAAAATCCAATTTTAATTCTGCGTCTAAATCTAATTTCGTTTAATATATCGAATATATTAATTTACCGATTAATTCCAAATTAATCGTTATCTCTCTTTAAATGATATTTTATCCTAGATTAATATCTCCGTAATTAATCCCAGATTAATTTTCTCTCTCTTCTAATTAATCCCAGATTAATTAAAGTGCGAGTCATATGTCATCGATGAATCTTTGGGAAGCGACCCATGAGATCCCCGGATATGTTGGCAGTAAATACGGTCGTCGGACTATCCGAACACGTAAGTACCTCGTACTACGTTTTACCGATTTACAAGACAAGGTTGGCCTCTAGCAAATCGCCATGCCTACCCAATTCTCTGGAAATATCCTTACAGGAATAAAGGATCTGTATCAGGCGTAGTATACACAGTATTGCGTATTTCGATCCAGTATCGGAATGTCACGTGCTAGGTCTGGGGCTGGAGCTGTGTCTGCCCCATATGAAGCACATATCGGATGTCTGGTAACTAGTCTCTATAATCGGATAAACATGACCTTGTCATTTTATCCCGATGACTGTAGTACTTAAGAGCACCAGTACCGTATCCTACGTGACATCATCTCCACTATGACTGGAGTGATACTCCCGTCTTGTCATCACATCTAACACACTACGATTCTCAATCTACCCAGCATAGGCATACACAGAACCTGTTAGAGCCCTGTACGACCGCAACCAAATTATATTGATTGTCACAAGTATTAGCGGTGCAAGTCTCAGGTTAAGACCAAATACACCTACCCTGATTTCAGACTTCCATAGACACATAGTCATAGTACCAATGGAATTCTGAGGGGGTCTATCTAGAGAGAAGTTGTTTTCCATACCATCGGTAAAACACAACCTCCTATTACACTTGCATGAGTATCATATACCCAAATATATGAGAATTATGCCGCTATGCCCTCACAACGCGCACAAGTGTAATACTAGTCTTTTACATATTTATCGATGTCCAATCTCGATAATACTCTGACTATGGATGTTTAATGATTTATCCTTCATGGTCTGATACTGTCTCATATCATTCTCAATCCAGGAACAAATCATAAGGACCACTCATCATTTATATATCTAGGTGATCTAATCACAAATGATAAGAGTGCAGTCTTCTTTGTTACATAGTTAATTTGTACAATAAAACCATGATCTGTACAAATAGTGACGCTGTGGGTCATAATTGTCCAACACTCAAAGCATACGAGACATCAGGTCACGTACATATCATGGCATATATGATCGATCCGACTGCGAAATCTCATCTTGAGTTTTAGGACCCATGTCCTTAGATAGAGTGACGCCATATGACAATGGCAATAGTCCCCTCTTGGACTGATCCATGTTGAATTGCTTCAATACTTTGTCAATGTACGTGCTCTGGGAGAGTCCAAGTAGCTTTCTAGATCTATCCTTGTAGATCTTTATTCCTAGAATATAGGATGCTTCTCCAAGATCTTTCATGGAGAATTTTAATGAAAGCCAAGCTTTCACCGATAGTAGCATGGGAATGTCATTGCCTATAAGCAATACATCATCAACATAAAGGACAATGAATGTCAGTGCGCTCCCACTAACCTTCTAATATACATAAGGGACATCCTTTTTTGAATGAAATCATATTCTTTGATGATCTCATCAAAACGCTGGTTCTAAGAACGTGATGTTTGCTTCAATCCATAAATGGATTGATTTAACTTACAAACCTTGTTTGTAAGTTTTGGTGTGAAAAAACCGTCAGGCTATTGCATATAACATCCTCCAAAAGGTTTCCGTTAAGGAAAGCGATTTTGACGTCCATCTGCCATATGTTATAATCGAAATATACAGCAATAGCAAGTATAATCCGAATGAATTTAATCCTGGCAACTGGTGAAAATATTTCGTCGTAATTGATACCATGTCGTTGATGATACCCTTTCGCTAGAAGCCTAGCTTTGTACGTTTGTATGTTGCCATCCATGTCGGTTTTCTTCTTGAAGATCCACTTGCAACCAATAGGCTTTACGCCTTCTGGTGCATCAACCAATGTCCAAATTTGGTTGGTGTGCATGGAATCCATTTCGAACTTCATGGATTCTTGCCATAAAGTGGAGTCGATATCTTGTATCGCTTCGTCACACGTAGCTGGTTCGTCTTCTTCAATAAGATTGATATCCACATAAGGTGAGATCAGAAACCCATACCTCTCAGGTTGGTTTCTAACTCTCTGTGACCTACGCGGTTCTTGTATATTCGAAGGTTGTGGTACAGATTCTTCCCTGATGAACTGTTCTTGTTCCGATAAGGATTCTGTGCCAAGAACAAAATCACTCTGATTTTCATTGAGTTCTACTTTCCTACCACTAACCACTGCATTAAGGAATCCCATTTCAAGGAAAACTGCATGTAGAGCAACAAATACTTTGTTCTCTTATGGGTGGTAAAAGAAATATCCTTTGGTTTCCCTATGATAACCTACAAATAGGCATTTATATGATTTGGGTCCTAGTTTGGTACCTTCCAAATGTTTAACGTATGCCCAGCATCCTCAAATCTTTAGGAATGAGAAACCCGGTTTCTTTCCTGTCCATATCTCATACAGAGTCTGTTGAACATACTTTGACGGAACCTTATTCAAAATAAGTATTGCATTGTTCAATGCATATCCCCAGAAGGAAATATGTAGCTCTGTGCGACTCATCATAGACCTTACCATATCCAATAAAGTTCGGTTTCTTTGTTCGGACACACCATTTAACTGCGGTGTTCCGGGAGGAGTCCACTGTGAAAGAATACCATACTCTTTCAAGTAATCAAGAAACTCATTGCTTAAGTATTCTCCACCACGATCCGACCGTAATGTCTTAATACTTTTACCAGTATGTTTTTCTACTTCGTGTCGAAACTCTTTGAATTTATCAAAGGTTTTCGACTTTTATCTCATAAGATACACATAACCATAACGCGATGCATCATCCGTAAAGTTTACAAAGTATTCATATCCACCTCTAGCCTGGCTACACATGGGCCCACATACGTCACTATGAACGAGGGCTAACAGTTCGGTGGCACATACACCTTTACCGCTAAAAGGTGATTTAGGCATTTTGCCTAATAAGCAAGATTCGCAGACGTCATATGAATTTGGATTAAATTCGTCCAAGTACCAACTCTTCGAAAGTAGGGATATATGAGTCTTGTTAATATGTCCCAGACGACAATGCCACATATAAGTTTCGTGTTTGTTACTTAGTTTAAGCATTTTGTGTGTTATATTATATGTTTGAGATTTATTTATATTCAAAATATAAAGACCATTATTAGCATCAGTAGAACATATCTCAAAATCATCTTTATAAACAAAACACCCAGTGTTTCGGAATACAAAAGTGTAGCCGCATTGGGTCAGACAAGATATAGAGATAATATTCCTAGTCAAACTAGGTACATAATAACGGTCTGAAAGTTTAAATATATGCCCCGAGGACAATTCTAAAACAAAAGTTCCAACGGCCAAAACGGTGACTCATGTCCTATTTCCAACGCGTAGATCAATCTCCCCTGAGGCTAGTCTCCTGCTAATCTACAGATCATGCACATCAGTACATATATGAGTACCATAACTAGAATAAAAAATCCAATTCTTAAAACTAGAAATAGACATGTTTATCTCAATAACAAACATACTTGAAGCCGGTGCCTTGTCCGCTTTCTTATCCTTTATCTGCGCCTTGTACTCACAGCAGTCACGCTTCTAGTGACCCTGTTTGCCACACTGCAGGTAGACATCTTGGGATTTGTCCCTTGACTTCTCAGAAGTCTTTAACGATTTGGCCTTCCCTTATTCTTCTTCTTCTTGATACCTCCAGTCGCCTTGGGCCAAACCCTTGGAGACTGAGATGTTGAAGCAAAGTGCGCCTCGCATTTCTTGCCCTTTAGAAGCTCCTTTTCAGCTTCTCTCAGTATGGTCATTAACTCTCCAAGAGTATCATCTTGGTTCATCATATTGTAGTTCATGAAAAACCCACTTCAAGTGTCGGGGAGAGACTGTAAGATCAAATCTATCGAAGTCTCAGCCTCGAAGACAATACCCATCTGTGTGAGCTGATCGATGTCAGCAATCATCTGTGACACATGGTGCTCAACAGACGTACCCTCTAACATACGAGCACGAAAGTCCTTCTTCTGTAACTCATATCTCTGCGATTTAAGATTAGATCGATGAAGATCATGTAACTTCGCCAACATGTTATAGGGATCCAATCCCTTGTTCTGTCGACAGAATTATTGAGTCATAGCAGCAAGCATAATGGACTAAGCAGTGGAGTTGTCATCGCTATGAGTCTTCCAAAGATCTAGCTCAAGCAACAGATCAGGTCCGGGCTTAGGCCCAAGAGGTCTCTCTATAGTATAGAGTAACTTCTCGGATCCTAGGACAATCATGAGATTCATTTCCCAGTCAGAAAAGTTCGTGCCGTTGAAGACATTATCACCAATGATGATGTCCTGGACAGTGTTCTTGCCTATCATCTTAATTGCAATAGTCAAACTACTCAATTAACCATGTATGGGTACAGTCTAACTATTACAAGAAAAATAATAAAATATTAGTCCAACTAATAGAAATTTATAATTGATGAAATAATTTGAAAGCTCGTAGCTGGAAAGTATTTGAACGAAATTACAAATTCAATACTAGCCTCCCACTATTTTTCAGCGAGCCTCTAACCCTCTATTGAGTACTCGGGAAACCTAGTTTCCTAGTAGGCTAGGATCCCGTTAAATAACACACAACCTTGACTTTGGCCAACAAACTGTATGATATTTAACTAGGTAGATCTCTAAGATCAATTGGATCTAATCTAATTCCTAGATCCGGTAGGTTGACCTCCAAGTCCGAAACATATATACAATATATATGCCAATATATCCAATATATTTGCCTAACCATTTCCTCTGAATCAACTAAGCCTTGGCTTTGGCACAACAAGCTTAATGATTCCAGTCAAGCGGGACCCATTGACTTTGGAAAGCTTCGTAATCCATATCCATGAACAAGAAGTGATCTTGACTTTGGCCAACAAATCACAACTTGCCCAAGGCATGCGATATGGAACAAAGCCTTCATGATTTAAACACATCCTCGATGGACAAAGGTCTTGACTTTGGCCAACAAACCAATGTCAATCTTGGATCTTGAGAATGAATCATTCAATGGAAGGAAAACGCTTAATATTTGTTGAGGGTTTTTCGCGTAATTGGAAACCAATTAATTATCTTTGATTAGGTCTCATCAAACACCCTTAAGCACGCATTCTAAAAGCATAATAAGGCGTGATAAATAAATTAATAATGATATGCGGATGGATATCTGAAAAATTGTTCCTAGAACAAATCACTCCATTTCCTCTCCCCGGCTAGAACTATTCTAACTTCTACCAAACTACATAATACAATAAAGAAACCTCATTAACATTGAGGAGAATTGGTGAGAAGAGAACTACAAAGAGTAAATAGATAGAAGGCTGGACACACAGGTCCAATTAATAAATTCTAAAATTATTACAATTTCCAAAATTGCCCTCACCCTTCTAATATCCATCCGATATACATTATTCATACAACTCATTCAAGTATTCACACATAGCATGTTATTCAATCAATCTAATCCAATTAATTAATCTTTGAATTAATGACCATCCAATGTTCAAACAACGATTTGATTTGCGCGAGTCTAACTTTTTTAAGAATAAATACTTTTAAGTACGTATTCTCGAATTATATCGAACTACAACTTTAAATCTAATTTATTTGTATTCAATACTAATTCCAAATTAAACACTTACACTATTTATATGCCTTAAAGACTTGGATTCCAAATCCAATCTTGATGGGTCTCAAAGGCCCAATAACATCCAATGCCATTTTAATTAAAGTCCAATGGGCTTTTAATTGATTCTTAAGGCATGGGCTTTGGTCATAATGGATCAAACCCAAAATTCAAAGGCCCAATAGGAATCACCCTATTGCCAATAAATCAATTTAGGCCCATTAGGCCCAATTAAATTCTTTAAAGGGCCAAGTGTTGTATTTGGATTTTATGGTATTGGTTTTGGGCCCAATTGGATCCAATCCAAAAGTCTAAAACCAAACTTGGTCAAACCAAGTCCATTAAGCCCAAATACACACTTTTTAGCCCAATTCAATTTTAAAGGCCAATTATAATAATTTTTAATATTCCAAATATTATAATCATTATAATTAAAGTGCATTAGCCATGATTAATCAATTAACCTTAATATTTCTAAAACACTAATTAACTAATTAATCATGCTTAAGTTAATCAATTTATGGTCAACACAAATTGAAGTAAAACATATCATTTTCATGCTCAACATGCTCTTTGAATTTAACATAATCATTATTGACTTTGATTCTAATCTAATCAAACCAACAATCAACATTTAATCATGCATTTAAACACATCCAATGTTGTTATTAAAAAAAAAATCAAAGTGCAGTCCACTACCTACACATTCGGCTAAGGTAAGAAATTTATAGATTTTGATCCAATCAATTTATTTCAAATTTAATCATGCATAAATCTAAGTTATCATATTCTAAGCATACTCAAACAATCAATTTGAAGAAATCATGCTCAAAACATAAAGACCCCAAATTAAAGTCTCAAAAACCCTAGAATTTTTCATGCTTAAAATTGGCTCATGATACCATTGTTAGTGTTCCTAGAACATGCCAAGGATCTAATAAGCATGAATGTGTGTGATTAAGATTATTATAAGTTGCGGAATATACTTACAATGAACGGATGGAATTTAAAATTTTGAGAAGAGATCTCCAAGATCCAACATTTGAATATTGATTCCAAGCTTTGAGTTGTTTCCCTATCACCTAAGTTGATCTTTGAAGTGCTAGCTTTGAATGATTTTGCCAAAAAAACAAAGAGATTGAGAGAGCATGTTCACGCCCATATGGTGTATTAGGGTTTCAATGTGTTTGATATATAATATGTTGGATATATTAGCATATATAAGATATATGTTTCGGACTTGGATGTCCACCTACTGGATCTAGGAATTGGATTGGATTCAATTGATCTTAGAGATCTACCTAGTTAAGTATCATACAATTAGTTGGCCAAAGTCAAGATTGTGTGTTATTTAACGGGATCCTAGCCCACTAGAAAACACAGTTTCCCGAGTACTCGACAGAGGGTTAGAGGCTCGCCGAAAAATAGTGGTAGGCAAGTATTAGATTTGCATTATTTGTTTAGTTACTTTTCATACGCGCTCAATCAAATATCATTCGTCATATAAATTAAATGTTAGTTGGACTAATATTTAATGTTGTTTGAAATTAACAGTTGGACTGTATTCAAACTAATTCAATAAATATTTGATTTTATAATTGGATTATAGTAATCAATATAATTGAATTTAATAAATTAACAGGTATAGTTGATTATATAGTTGGACTATAGTAATCATTATATTAAATAGTACCAGAAATCGTTGATTAAATAGTTGGACTATTACAATCAAGATAAAATTGAAAAATTAGTGTTTAAAATATAATCATTTGGAAAATGTATTTAAACGACTTTAATTTTCAAATTGGGAATAAAATTTTAGGATAGTCCTGGAAACCGAGAAGTTACTTTATTTGATAAACGTGACGTCTTGGGCCTAAGCCCGGAGTTAAGAAAATAGTAGAGCATGATCTTTGGAAGATACATGTGATGATAACTTTAGTGCTTAATCCATTATGCTTGCCATAATGACTCCTTAATTTCTTAATCAGAACTAAGGATTAGATCCTTAAAGTATGATAATGAAATTGAAGGATCTTCATAGATCTATTCTTAGATCTTAGAAGTCTTAAAATTACAATTAATAACTCTTGGAGAGTTAATGGCTATTCTCAAGGAGATAAATCCAAAGTTTGCAATGAGACAAGTAGCGCAAGGCTCACCTTACGTCGATGTTCTAAAAACCCGAGGCTTGGCCAAAGGCTTTTGGAATATGAAAAGGGTAAAGGCAAATTCATTATAATCTTCTAGGAAGATAAAGGACATATCCCAAAATGTCTGCCTAAACTGTGGCAAATGGGGTCACTGAAGCATGACTGCCATATGCACAAGGCAGATATGAAGGAATTGAAGACGGGCAAGGCTCTGACTTCAATTTTTTTTTTTCATAAATATGTTCACTACTAATATTAAAATTGGATTTTAAATACTTAGTGTGATACATAAATATGTACTGGTGTGCAGCATCTGCTATGAGCAGGATACTGACTTCAGTTGAGATTAAACTGTAAATCGGAAACGGGACAAAAGTTACTATTTTAACCGTAGATACCTAAGTTTAGGAACTACCCTTCGGGTATGTACTTAAATTAGGAAACTGTTATAATGTAACTAGTTTGACTAGAAACATTATCTTTATATCGAGTATAACTCGTTGCGAGTATACCTTTATATTCTATAACACTAAAGTGTTTTATTATATAAAGATGATATTGAGATAAACACATTAGATGTGAATAACAGTATTTATATTTTGAATATAAATAAATCTCAAACATATAACTTGAAACAAGTAGCTCAAACTGATTTGATCAGATAAGACTTAATTTTGGCAGTGTTGTCAGGGACACATTAAACAAGACTCGTATATCCACACTTTCGAAGAGTGGATACTAGGACGGGTTTGATTCCATTCAAATGAAGTCTACGAATCTAGTTTATTGGGTAAATTGCCTAAAATACTATTTACATGGTAAAAGTGTAAATGCCACTAATCTGTTAGCCCTTATTCATAGTGACATAAGTGGGCCCATGTCTAGCTAGGCTAGATGTGGATATGAATGTTTCGTGGACCTTACGGATGTGGCATCGCGTTATGGTTATGTGTTTCTTTTGAAACACGAATAGGAAACTTTTAGAGTTTCGACACGAAATAGACGAACAGATCGGCTAAAGTATTAAAACATCATGGTTTGACCATGATGAAAATACTTAAGCAGTAAGTTCCTAATATACTTGAAAGAGTATAGTATTCTTTCAATGAGGACTCCTCCTAGAACACGTCAGTTTGATGGTGTGTCTGAATGGAGAAACCGAATTTTGTTAGACATGATAAGGTTAATCAGAGTCGATTTGAGCTAACATTTACTTCAACGGATAAGCATTAACAGTGCAATACTTATTTTGAATAAGGTTCCATGAAAATCTGTTTGACAGACTTCATATTAGATATAAACAGGAAAGAAATCGGGCTTTATCACTCCTAATGATTTGGGAATGCTAGGCATACGTTTGGATGATACCAAACCAGAACCCAAATTAGATAAGTGCCTAATTGTAGGTTATCCTAGGGAAACCAAAGTATTGTATTTATTCATCTCACAAGAGAACAATGTAATTGTTGCTCACCATGCGGTTTTCCTGAGAGGAATACCGATATGCAGTGGTAAGTGGGAGGATAGTAAAACTCGATGAAAATCAGAGTAATACTGTTCAAGGCACCAAGTCCTTAATGGAACACAAACAGTTCATCATAGATGAAACTGTACTAGTAATCTTCAAATACACAAGAACCGCGTAGGTCGGAGAGAGTCAGAAAATAACCTGGGGTATGGGTTTCTGATCTCACCTCATAAAGATGTCAATCTTATTGAGTAATGCCGACTGACTACGTATGAGGAAGTGATACAAGGTATCGACTCCTTATTATGGCAAAGTGCCATGATGTCTGAAATGGATTCCATATATATCAACCGTGTTTGGACACTGGTTGTTGTACCATAAGATATTATGTACGTTGGTACTAATAAGTCTTCAAGGAAGACCTGTATGGATGTCAACATACCAACGTACATAGCTGGGCTTGTAGCGAAAAGGTATCGTTATCAACATTATGTCGATTACGATGAAACCTTTTACCTATTGCCACGATAAATCCATTTAGATAATGTTTGCTAATGCTGCATGTTTCATTTATGAAATATGACAATTGAACAGGAAAAATGCTTTCCTGAAAATGAAACCTTTTGGAGGATGTTTACAACATCCTGTCGGTTTTGTCGTACCAAAACTAGCAAACAAGGTTCGCAGGTTATTCGATCCATGTTTGGATTGAAGCAAGCATTAAGTTCTTGGAATTATCGTTTTGATGTAATCATATTGGTTTATGATTTGATTCAAAACGAAATGATTCTTGTGTATATAAGGAGGTTAGTGGGAGCACAATGAAAGTGACTGTCCTAAATAATGATGATATGTCATTTCTTGGAAATGATATTCCAATATTACAATCGGTGAAAGCTTGGCTTTCATGAAAATTCTCCATAGAATTCTTGGGAGAAACAACATTTATTCTAGGAATAAAGATCTACTGGGCTAGATTTAAAGTTGTTAACACTCGCCGAGAACTCGTACATTAATAAATGTACGTGACCTGGTGTCTCATACGCTTTGAGCATATAGAGTCACAAATAGGTCAATCCTAGTGATGGTCACTGGATTGATATTAAGAACATCCATTACTATCTTAGAGAACTAAGGATGTTGTCTTAAACTATGGAGAAGGAAAACTTGAAGTGACTAGGATCACTGCTGCAAGTTTCCTAACCGATAAAAATGACTTTAAGTCGTAAAACGGTACTATACAGTTTGAATAATGGAACAGTGAGATGAAAATCTCCAAAAAAAACTGTTACCGAATAAACAATAAATGCGGGTTATTTCTGCAGCTGAGGCAGCAATAGAAGCCATCTTGGTCAATAAAAAATCTAATTAGATTAGATATAGTTCTGTTAGCAGCTGAGTTAGGCGTCAGCATAGGCTAAAGAATTAATGGTCTTATCAACGATCCAGATACATACTTTGACTATTCATCTAATTTGTTTGGATCATAATCGTGGTGATGTGATGATCGAATAAATCGCATCAGATAATAATCATGCAAATTCGCTGACGAAAGCCTTTCCTAAGTAGTTTGAGCGAACCGTACATAGTTCGGGTGTAAGACACTCGAGTGACTGGCTATAGGCCAAGTGGGAGATTGTTGGACAGTTATGACCCATAGCGTCACTATTTATACAGATCATGGTGTTGTTGTACAAATTAACTATTTGACAAAGGAGATTGCTCTCTTATCATTTGTGATTAGATCACCTAGATGTATAAATGATAGGAGTTCCATATGATTAGTTCATGGATTGAGATGATATGAGACAGTATCAGTCCACGAAGGATATTAAATATCCCTATTCGGAGTATAATCGAGATAGGACATCGACAATGCGGAAAAGACTAGTATTACACTTGTGCGTGTTATATGAGATCATAACGGCATAGTTCTCATATATTTGGGTATATGATACTCATGCAAGTGTAATAGAAGGTTGTGTTTTACCGATGGTACGGAAATAGCTTCGCTCTGGATAGACCCTTTTGGAATTCCATTGGTAGTATGTCTATGTGTCTATGGAAGTCCGAAATCAGGGTAGGTGTATTTGGTCTTAACCTAAGACTTGCACCGCTAATACTTGCAACAATCAATATGTTTTGGTTTTGGTCGTCAGGGCTTTAACCGGTTCTATGTACGCCTCTGCTTGGTATATTGATTATCGTAGTGTATTGGGTGTGATGTTAAGACAGAAGTATCACTGCAGTCATAGTGGAGATGATGTCACGTATGATACGGTACTAGTACTCTTTAAATGTTGCAGCTATCGGGATATTATGACTAGGTCATGTATATCCGATTATATAGACTAGTTACCAGACATCCGACATGTGCTTCATACGGGACAGACACAATTCCAGCCCCACACCTAGCATGTGACATTCGATACTGGATCGACATACACGATGCCACGTATACTACACCTGATATAGATCTCTTATTCCTGTAAGCATGTTTCTAGAGAATTGGGAGGCATGGCGCTTTGCTAGAAGCCAACTTTATCTTGTAAATCGATAAAACTTGGTACGTACGTATTCGGATAGTCCGATAACCGTATTTACTGCCAACATATCCGAGAATCTCATGGGTCGCTTCCTGAAGATTCACCGATGACGTATGACTCGCACTTTATTAATCTGGGATTAATTACAGAGATATTTTATCTATGATAAAATATCATTTAAACCGAGAGAGAACGATTAATTTGGAATTAATCGATGAAATAATATATTCGATATATTATATGAAATTGGATTTCGACGCGGAATTAAAATCGGATTTTAATTCGGGCGAACGAATTAATTTAGAATTAATTCATTAACGACGTGAATAGTAATTATGCTAGGCATGATTATTTAATTAAATTAGATTTAACAACGACGTAACGGAAAATTCATTAATTCGGAATTAACGAACCTGACCCAGGGATTATTTGCGAGCACATTCGCATTTTGAATTCGAGTGCGGCACGCAAGTCAAATCAAGCATCAAATCATTACTCGCATCAAGCGTCAAATCGCTAGTCACTTCAAGCATCAAATCACTTGTCACTTTGAGTGATGTGACTTGACAACTTATCACTTTGAGTGATGTGACTTGACAAATTAATTTGACTTGTGTGCCGCACTCGAATTCGAAATGCGAATGCGCTCGCAAATAATCCCAGGCTCGGGTTCGTTAATTTCGAATTAATGAATTTTCTGTTGCTTCGTAATTAAATCTAATTTAATTAAATAATCATGCCTAGCATAATTACTATTCACGTCGTTAATGAATTAATTCTAAATTAATTCGTTCGCCTGAATTAAAATTCGATTTTAATTCCGCGTCGAAATCCAATTTCGTATAATATATCGAATATATTATTTCATCGATTAATTCCAAATTAATCGTTCTCTCTCTGTTTAAATGATATTTTATCCTAGATAAAATATCTCTGTAATTAATCCCAGATTAATTCTCTCTCTCGTCTAATTAATCCCAGATTAATAAAGTGCGAGTCATACGTCATCGGTGAATCTTCAGGAAGCGACCCATGAGATTCGCGGATATGTTGGCAGTAAATATGGTTATCGGACTATCCGAATACGTACGTACCAAGTACTACGTTTTATCGATTTACAAGATAAAGTTGGCTTCTAGCAAAGCGTCATGCCTCCCAATTCTCTAGAAACATGCTTACAGGAATAAGCGATCTATATCAGGTGCAGTATACGTGGTATCGTGTATGTCGATCCAGTATCGAATGTCACGTGCTAGGTCTAGGGCTGGAATTGTGTCTGTCCCGTACGAAGCACATGTCGGATGTCTGGTAACTAGTCTATATAATCGGATATACATGACCTAGTCATCATATCCCGATAGCTGCAACATTTAAAGAGTACTAGTACAGTATCATACGTGACATCATCTCCACTATGACTGCAGTGATACTTCCGTCTTAACATCACACCCAATACACTACGATAATCAATATACCAAGCAGAGGCGTACACAGAACCGGTTAAAGCCCTGGACGATCAAAACCAAAACATATTGATTGTTGCAAGTATTAGCGGTGCAAGTCTTAGGTTAAGACCAAATACACCTACCCTGATTTCGGACTTCCATAGACACATAGATATACTACCAATGGAATTCTGAAAGGGTCTATCCAGAGCGAAGCTATTTTCCGTACCATCGGTAAAACATAACCTTCTATTACACTTGCATGAGTATCCTATACCTAAATATATGAGAACTATGCCGTTATGATCTCACATAACACGCACAAGTGTAATACTAGTCTTTTCCGCATTGTCGATGTCCTATCTCGATTATACTCCAAATAGGGATATTTAATGATTAATCCTTCATTATAAGAGAGCATACCATCTCAATCCAGAAACTAATCATATGGACCTCCTATCATTTATACATCTAGGTGATCTAATCACAAATGATAAGAGAGCAATCATATGGACCTCCTACAATGATCTGTACAAATAGTGACGATATGGGTCATAATTGTCCAACAAAGACACCAAATCGTTATTTAACTCTAGTAATAACTTTAGTTTGTAAAGTTTTATTAACCCATTGGTCCCAATCCACTTGTATCTTTATTAATATCTTTTTTTATAATATATTTTAATATAAACAAGTGATTTACATTTATTAGCCTTAAAGGTAATAAATCTCTAAGTTCATCACGGAATAATTACTTAGCTAAGGGATAAAAAATACACTCTATATTTCTTAGAAAGTCTCTAGATGCTTACACCCTAAAATAATCATGCCAATTCTAATCATACATAGAATCATCAAGCATATGAGTTTTAATATGTTGGAATTATTTTAGGCATTAAATAACTTTGAATAATATTTAATTATGATATTGCATTTTATCTTAACCAAATCATGCAAAACATGTGCCTAAAATTAAGTTCATGGTGTCAGCTTTCCAAAGAGCTTTTACACATCCAATTTAAAGTTCAAATGAGAGAGAACTAATCAAAATAAAAACGGCACGCTGATACCATTGTTGGGAAGCGGCCGCGAGTGCGTAGCAGAAAATTAAAATTATTATGCCGCTTTCCCTTTGCTCAAGACCCATTTGTTTTGATTATTCTATAAGCCTAGGCATGTTACTATATATTCTAAGCATAAAACTCATAAAACATGCAAAGAACATAAACCTAAACATGCTAACTATCATAAGAACTCTAATTAAAATAAAGAAAGAAACAGACTTACTTGAACCGAAGACTCCTTCAGTCCTCCCTCCAATCTACAAGCTTTTCTCGAACTCAGCAAGCTCTTCCACGTTCCAAAGAGCCACCCAAGTGTTTGGCCTCCAAAGATACAGACACCAAAGCCAAAACTCAACAGCAAAACTACGCCTCGAGTGCACGGGTATTTTTCCCTTGGTGCTAGCATAGGCAAATACCTCAAAACTTTTAACTTGAGTTTCCTCTAGTCAATTAGAGTTAAGGATCCTCAAAATCAGTGGCTTTCTCTTAAACTTTTGAGTTTCTCACTTATATAAACCCAAAATATGAAAGGTTTTGGTGTAAAAATTTGTGAAAAATTCTTTGGGTTTCTACAGTGCTCCAAGGACAACAAAATTAATTAAAAATCCGATGTGGGATAAAAGCTAATTTAATCTTAGCCATTAGATCTTAATTTAGTGGTTTAATGAGATTATAAAACCCTAATAAGAGTTTGGGCCGAATTGGAATTCAAAACAAATAACACAATTTTTTTTACTATTCATGTTAATATTCACGTGAATAGTAATTTTTTTTAAATTCTAATTCCCAAAGTGCCCCTATCGTCTTTCACCAATCCCTAAGCCACTATGAAACCTCATAATGATCTGTTCAATAATTAAAATATTGAACCATTTATGAATAATTCCTACAGCAATCATATATGCTGTTATATTTGTACTGTGCACTGTTAACCATTGATTTCGACTTTGTTGTGTGTGACCTTTTGGATTCCCCTCAAGTTGGACATGAAATGAATCGTGATATTTTAATCGAACATAAATTATCCTCCGATCAAATGGTCGTTTGATTTCAATGACCAAGGTTGACATCTAGCAACATATTCCAAGGCCCCAAATGAGAATGAAAGATATATATACTCATTATATATGTGATTTACATATGATACAGTCTCTCGCCTCACTGTATCCCCACCTATTGACCTAGGGTACGGAAAGTGACTACCCATATGGTCAAAGGTATGATGTTGATAGTGTCATGAATCGTGCTAACTCAAGAATCTCACATGATTCTTCCGCTATGGCCACAGTCTCAAGCATTGATTACACATATCAACCCACGCACTGGAATACTACTCTCACAAGAAAATATTATCCGAGAGAGAGGAAATTCTCTGTTGTATCTTTACAAACTTCATATCATATCTTTTGAACCGAGGAAGGAGAATGTCAAAATTATTCGATCCATACACACGATTGTAAAGACCTCAAGTCTAAGGACTAGTCATATAATCGATACATGGAAGTTCTCACAGACACATGGGATAAACACTCCATATGAAAAATTTCGGCAAGTTAGTTCGATGGACACTAGCAACTCATACATCCATGTGATACACCAAGCGAACAGATCTCCGCTAGTAGCCTATGAGATCGGCTACCCTACTTAAGGGCGGATCATATCATCATGCTAGTCTCTCCGCTTTGTGAACACCCAGATTATTTACAAAACTATGACTAGGAATATTTAAGAGTAATGATTCTCATAAGGCGTGGAAGCCATCGACTTATTACTCCAAGGGCTTTATTACAGTGTTGATGATTCATATAAGTTATGCAAGACACGTATGATAAAGATTACCATTTTATTAATTAATGATAATTTTGCAAATACATGTACATATAGCCCATCCACAAGTTGGGTATAGGGCATATCCCTAACCTTTCACACACACGCGCACCAGAACCCTCATTTCTTTTTCTTTTCCTCACATGCCAACAGAGAGAGAATCACTATTTCCTCTCCAATTTTTCTTCCTTTAGTTCGTTAGAGAAAATACCATACTATTTTAGGCCGAAAACTTCACTACCCTAACTAAAAATATCCCCCACCTACTAATTCTAACTAAATTTGGGGATATTGGTTTTAGATGTTTATAGGTAATAAGATTCACTAATTACTTCCATTAGATTAATTAGTTTAGTCAATTTACTTGCTTTTATTGCTTAGGCTTTGGTTTTAGTTGATTTTGGGGTTGTTAAAAACTTTGTAGAGGATATATAAACTAATAAGCATTTGTTGGTTTCTTACTGGTTTTGGGCATAATGTGATGTAGGTGAGTTAATTGTAAAAGAAATTTTGAGAGAGAGTGGCTAATGAGGCCGAGGTGAGTAAAATTGGGTTTGAATTTCTTTTTTGGTTTATGGCTGTGATGATAAAGTTAGTGAAAATATTGTAGTAGATTGTTTAGCTAAAATTAGGTGAAGTTGGAATGTTGTAATGTTATAGTGAGATGAGTTAAGAAATGAAAAAGGGGAGAAACTATACCATGAGCTGTAGAGAATGGCAATCTTCCCAGAAATTCCATGAGCAGATGAGAAATTTTTCTGGCACAATAGATATACAATGGTTGTTTTAGGTATGGATCCATTAAAAATTTTATTGGTGTTTTATATGCAACAAGAAGTTAATATCGTAAAAGATAGATTAATGTATGAGGAATGCCTTAACGTACAATAGTTAATAGTCGTGGAAATAATTTTAATTCGGATAAATAAGATAATAGAGGATATGACGCGTATAGGACACAGAAATCGGCTACGCTGTTCCAAGCTCGTGGCCCGGTCGGGAGTAAGGAGTAGTCCACGGGGGACTAAACCGGAGAATAATGGAGTCGCCACCTAGTGTGAAGTGGGAAATGATTTAAGGCCGCACTCACTCCTCGCAAGGGAAGACCTCAAACCGTTGGGTTTGGAATGGTCCCTTACTTATGCCACTTGTAATGAACGGATTCTCGCAATAATTTAACCAAGTCTACGCAACATATATACGCAAGAATAACTTATATCTAAGTTTGCATACAACCTATATCTAAGTTTGCATGCATGAAAGTAAATCGACATAACGACAAGCACACAGTCTCATGAACATATAAAATTGATAAATACAGAAACATAAATAAATAATAATTTTCTAAACATAAACATTGAAGAGCTATAGTTAAGCTCCTAATGCAAAAGAAATAACTAAATCATGCATGGAAATAATGTACGATTTCTAATGAACCATGGATAAACACAAGATTAGATAAAATGAAATATGTACATTTCTCAAGTGGTACGTGGAATTGTATCCCAAGTACAGACCACACTACTATCCATTTGGATTCGGCTACGAAATTTACGTCTAGGTTTCCATCCGATATACCACGAGAGATAACAAAAAATCATTCATCCCACAACAATAACATACATAAACCAATAATACGCATATGAAGAAATACTAATAAATAATTAAAAAGATGAACTAGAATAAATAAAAGGGTGCCCTCAGGTCTTACCATTTAAGCCGCCTCTTAGAAGTGTGTTACGCGATCGTCATAAGGGTTAATGCTCTGCAACTCCTCCGGTTCACTGGTTTGATGTTTTCCTTCATCGCCTCGCTGTTTTGGGCTGCTGTTTCCTTTGTTTTTGCTGCTGTTTTCTGGTCGTTATTTTTTGTTAATGTTTGTGGTATTTAGGGCAGTTTTGGGTGATTATTTTTACGATTTATGGCCTATTTTTGTTGTAGTTTTTTCGGTAATGCAGGGGTTTTTTAGGGGACTATTTTTGGTAGTTTAGAGGATTTTTTGGGGACTGTTTCTGCGATTTTGGAGGGTACAGTTTGCGGGCAGTTTGTGTGGTTTTAGGATGCAATTTTACGGGCAGTTTGTGCGGTTTGGGGTATAGTTTACGGGTATTTTATGCGGCTTTGGGATGCAGTTTATGTGATTTTGGGAGGCAGTTTTGCGGGAAGTTTGTGCGGTTTTGGGGTGCCATTTTGGTGGACTGTTTACGGTAAATGGAGGGTTCAGGGGTACAGTTTTGTGATATTGCAGGGCTATTTTCGGTGGCTGGTTGTGCAGTTTTTGAAGACTTTTCGGGCTGCAGTTTCACGGCAATGGAAGGCTTATTCTAGGGACTATTTCACGTCAATAGAAGGCTAATTGGAGGATGTGTTTCGTGATAATGGAAGGTTATTCTTCTGTCTTTGGGCTTGAATGTGCTAGGGAGTTAAGGGTTTGGTTTGTGCTCATTTTTATAAGAACGGGTTAGGGTTGTCTTTATTTCGGTAGGAAAGAAATCATACAATTATGAGGGGATATTTTTTAATTAGTGTGCTACAAATTGAATTAGGAAGATGATTTGTTTAAGTTTAGGAAAGGAATTTATGGGATTTGATTTGATTTATTTAATTTAGGCATGTGATTTGATTGGATTTATTTAAATTGGGAAGGTGATTTGTTTGGATTTTAACGTGTGTTTGGATATTTTTATAGGGGAATTAGTGGGTTAGGGCGTGTGGAGTTTGGTTCTTTGGTGGGCTTGGGCATGTGGGCTTGGATATATGGCTTGTTGCAGGGTTTTTAGGCCGAGGATAAATTTTAATAGTTGTGGTCCCCTTCCGAACCTTGCCCTTTTCCTGGAGCGCCATTCCCGGTATACTAAACCCCATTCCCGAGGCACCGCGTTGTGGTCCTCTTTCGATCCTTGCCCTATTCCGGGGTGCCATTCCAAGCATGCTAGACCTCATTCCTGAGGCATCACGGATAGTCCCCTTCCGAACCTTGCTCCATTCCTGGAGCACCATTCTCAACATGCTAAACCTCATTCCCCGAGGCGTCACTTATGTGATGGTTCATTCCCGAACCGTGCTTCATTCTCGGAGTGACATTCCCAGCATACTAAACCTTATTCTCGAGGCATTACTGATGTGATGGTCCATTCCCGAGCCGTGCTCCATTCCCGGAGCGCCATTCCCGGCATACTAAACCTCATTCTCGAGGAGTTACTGATGTGATGGTTCATTCTCGAACCGTGCTGTATGAGGAGGGGTAGACTGGTCGCCTCTAGGCTCGGTTTATCTTTCTATTCTTTGCTGCTTTCATTGGGTCAAGATAAGTCACCTGATGTGACATTGCATACCAACATACTATACTGTCTTTTACGAGATAATCCTGATAGCTATAAATATTTTCGTCCTCAAATGATGCCTATTTTCGAAACCAGAGAACCTTCAAAGTACTTGATACAACTCAAATCCGACCGTCTGAAAAAATGATCTTAACTAGACTCTAAGTGTGTGTGTGCCAAGGTTCTTTCGCAGCTTACCTTAAGTAAGCCAACTCGATGATTTCGTTTCAAAGAATGGGATCAGTGGGTCTAACCAACCTAGATGTCTGGATCATGCTCTGCAATTACTTCCTCGTACTCAATTTGACATGGTTTTCTTATTCTTTTCTTTCGTCTCTCTTTTTTTTCAACGCACCTACCTTTTAAGTTAGCATTTCTCCTCATAGTGGTCCTAATACTGGACCATGGGTAGCTTCACGCTTATCGATTATAGGTGGTTTATTTTTCCTCTTCAGAGAATTTTTCTTCATTTCCAACCATATCACATATCATAACACAAGTAAATCATGATGGACATATAAGCAAACAGTCATTCACCGACCCGCCATCTCTTCAACTAGTAATCTCGCTGTACTCAGGCTTCTACTAAGATTCTGTAATTAAGTGCCCACGAGTCTAGCCGAGATCAACCACTCAAAATACCGAATGAGAGCATATCTCGCACTAATCATTTCTAAGGTGTCACCCTACAGTAAATAATTTCATCATCGGACATATGTCTGACCATCAATGACTTCTTTCTCTTTTTTTCACTCCACTGTAATTCTTCTTTTCAAGTGCGGATAGTGCGGGCTTCGCCCCCTGGGATTCATTCCCAAAAACTGTTGATGATGTGGGCCTCAACCCTTGGATTCTTTCCCGAAACTGATATTGATGTGGGCCTCAACCCTGGGATTCATTCCCGAAACTAATACTGATGTGGGCCTCAACCTTGGGATTTATTCCCGAAACTGATACTGATGGTATGTTGCTACTTCTGGTTGGCTTACATTTGCTGCTTTCTCCTTCTCTTTTTGAAACCTGTGAATACAAAATGAAATAAAACACAAAAAGATATGCAAGTACGTTACGTGTATGCATGCATGCATGGATGAATTCCCTATTCCGTTGGGTTAGGTCTTCCACCATTTCTCCCGGTGATCGTTCGGTCTTCTCTCCCTTAGGCAAAATATTGTTTCAATATGTCCATGTTGATTGGCTTGGTGAACTCATTTCCTTCTAAATCTGACAGTCTCACTGCTCCGTTTCCCATCACTTTCTTGACTATATAGGGCCTTTCCCAGTTGGGTATGAACTTTCCTCTCGGATCTCTCGTCGATGGCTTTGACTGCTTAAGTACCAGATCACCCTTTCTTATCTTAGTAGGACGCATCTTCTTGTTGAATGCTCGGGCCAACCTCTTTTGGTATAACTGCATATGATGTAGGGACTTCATTCTCTTTTCATCCAGTAATGCTACCTGTTCAAATCTCTACGAGGCCCATTCTTGTTCAGGTAACTCTGCTTCTGCTAATACCCGCATGGACTGTATCTCAACTGGCACCGACAGTACTGCTTCCATCCCATAGACCAAAGAGTAAGGTGTGGCTCCCGTTGCTTGTTTTCACAAAAGTTCTGTACCCACACAGGGCGTACGGTAGTTTGTCAGCCCAATCTTTATAGTTCTCCGTTATTTTGGCTAATATCTTCTTTATTGTCTTATTGGCTGCCTCGATTGCCCCATTTGCCTGCGGTCTGTAAGGTGATGACTTGTGATGCCCTATCCTGTACTTCTGAAGCATTGCCTTTATTTCTTTTTGAAACTGGACGCTGTTGTCTATTACTATGTGATGCGGTATTCCATATCAGCATATGAGGTTCCGGGCTATGAACATCGCCATTTGCTTGGCTATGACATTATGAAATGACTCGGCTTCCACCCATTTTGAAAAGTAGTCTAATGCCACTACTATGAAATGATGTCCATTCGATGTGTGCGATCAATTTCTCCGATCATTTCAATTCCCCATGCTGAGAAAGGCCACGGCTCTTACAGCCCGTGCAACTCTGTGTGAGGCAAATGGTTCAAATTACTATGAGCTTGACAATCGTGACAATATTTTACCAGCTTTGCGCAGTCAGCTTCCATGGTCGACTAGTAGAAGCCTTGTCTTACTATCTTGCGAGACAAATTCAATCTGTTCATATGCGGTCCACATACTCCGGCATGTACTTCTTCCATTGCCTTCTGAGCCTCTTCTTTCTTAAACACTTCAGCTGGATGCCATTTGCTTGTCTCTTGTATAGTTCTCCCTTACTTAGAAGCCAACTTCTGGATGGCTATCATGTCCTTTCTACTTGCTTCTTCTAGAAGTTTCCCGCGTTCTAAGTATCATTGAATATCATAGCACCAGGGTTTCCCATCGTCGACCTCTACTTCCAAGACCCTTCTATCTCATAAATAGGTCTGCTTACCGTTGTCAACACCAGAGGTCTCATCACCAACTTCTTTGGATTTTCCCAAGTTGTGGCTAGTGTAGTTAACACGTCTACCATTTAGTTTTCTTCTTGCGGCAAGTGCTGGAACTTAAAATCGGGGAGGGCTTGTGCCAGACTCCTTAGGTGGAATAAGTAGGGTTTCAATCGTTTTTCCTTCAATTCACATTCTCCTTGCATCTTTCGGACTACCAACATCGAGTATCCGTAGACCTCCACATTCTTAGCCTTCAAGGTTATCAATGCCGTCAGTCCGAAGGCGCACGCTTCATACTCAGCCATGTTGTTGGTTACTCTGAACGTCAACCTCTTGGCCATAGGTAGTGTTTCTCCTTCGGGGGTTACTATCACAATCCCTTTTCTAGCTCCTCGTCTGGGAATTCAAACTTATATTGGTCTCCTACTATGGGTTGTAATGCTAAGAATTTCACTACGGCTCGACCTTTGATTACTTTAGAAGTGAGATAATCAATATCAAACTCTCTCAGCAACACCAACCATTTGCCTAACTTCCTTACTAGCGAAGGCACCGAATGCAGATACTTCAAGGGATTCTCATTTGCTACCACTTAGATCTTGTACGATTGGAAGTAATGAAGCAGTTTTCTGGATGCCCACACTACTACTTGTTAGGAAATCTCTAAGTCCCGAGTATCGATTAACAAGAAAGAAAAAAATGCGAATACATCAAGGAGTTACGGAATACTCACAATGATCGATTGAACGATGTGACGAAGAATAAAAATCCAAGCTTCTCCCTCCTCTAAGGCTTGACAGTGGACTGTTTTGGTCTCAAAGAATTCGGCCATGTGTGGCTTTATGAAGCTCCAAGCTTTCGTGTATAATTCCATGCACACAGGTGGGTTTCCCTATCACCTTCGTATGTCTCTTTTGTGTGCTAGCACTCCATGATTTTTGCCACAAAAATCACTTATTTATTTATTTGTTGCTTATGCCATTGATGAACAAAATGAGAGAAACAATAAGCCTCCTTGGGCGTGAATCAAAGAGAGAGAAGAAGTGAAGTGTCGCTGTAGTAGGTTGCCAAAAAGTGTATCTAATACACTTAATAAATTTCAAAAATCATTTACCATTTTCTTTTTCCAAAAAGTCAAATGGCATAAAGTGTTGCCAACCACTCAATCACTATTCACATCATTCAATTAAGTTATCAAGTCACATCACTCAAAGTGACAAGTTATCAAGTCACATCACTCAAAGTGACAAGTGATTTGACGCTTAAAGTGATTATCAATTTGACGCTTGATGTGAGTAATGATTTGACACTTGATGTGACTTACATACCGCACTCGAATTCGAAATGCGAACGCGCTCGCAAACACTGCCGGGCTCGGGTTCACTAATTCCGAATTAACGAATTTTTCGTTGCGACGTAATTAAATCTAATTTAATTAAATAATCATGCCTATCATAATTACTATTCACGTCACTAACGAATTAATTCTAAATTAACTAGTTCGCCCGAATTAAAATCTAATTTTAATTCCGCGTCGAAATCCAACATCGTTTAATATATCGAATATATTAATTTATCGATTAATTCCAAATTAATCGTTCTCTCTCTTTAAATGATATTTTATCCTAGATAAAATATCTCTGTAATTAATCCCAAATTAATTTTCTCTCTCATCAAATTAATCCCAGATTAATTAAAGTGCGAGTCATACGTCATCGGTGAATCTTTGGGAAGCGACCCATGAGATCTCCGGATATATTGGTAGTAAATTCGGTCGTCGGACTATCCGAACACGTACGTACCTAGTACTACATTTTTACCGATTTACAAGACAAGGTTGGCTTCTAGTAAAGCGCCATGCCTACCCAATTCTCTAGAAACATGCTTACAGGAATAAGCGATCTATATCACGAGTAGTATACTTAGAAACATGTATGTCGATCCAGTATCGGATCGCACGTGCTAGGCCTGGGACTAGAATTGTGTCTGCCCCGTACGAAGCACATGTCGGATGTCTGGTAACTAGTCTCTGTAATCGGATATACATGACCAGTCATAATATCCTGATGACTACAGTACTTAAGAGTACTAGTACCGTATCTTATGTGACATCATCTCCACTATGACTAGAGTGATACTTCCGTCTTGACATCACACCCAACATACTACGATTCTCAGTATACCCAGCAGAGGCGTACACAGAACCTGTTAAAACCCTTGACGAGCAAAACCAAAGCATATTGATTATCGCAAGTATTAGCGGTGCAAGTCTCAAGTTAAGACCAAATACACCTACCCTGATGTCGGATTTCCATAGACACATAGTCATACTACCAATGGAATTCCGAGGGGATCTATCCAGAGCGAAGTTATTTTCCTTACCATCGGTAAACACAACCTCCTATCACACTTGCATAAGTATCATATACCCAAATATATGAGAACTATGCTATTGTGCCCTTACAACGTGCACAAGTGTAATACTAATCTTTTACGCATTATCGATGTCCAATCTCGATAAAACTCTGACTAGGGATATTTAATGATTAATCCTTCGTAGACTGATACTGTCTCATATCATCTCAATCTAGGAACTAATCATAGGGACCTCCTATCATTTATACATCTAGGTGATCTATTCACAAATGATAAGAGAGCAATCTCTTTTGTCATATAGTTAATTTGTACAAAAACACCATGATCTGTACAAATAGTGACGCTATGGGTCATAACTGTCCAACAATCTCCCACTTGGCCTATAGCCAGTCACTCGAGTGTCTTACACCCGAACTATGTACGGTTCACTCAAACTGCTAAGGAAAGGCTTTCGTCAGCGGATTTGCATAATTATCGTCTGATGTGATTTATACGATCATCACATCGCCACGATGTATGATCCGAACGAATCATATGAATAGTCAAAGTATGTATCTGGATCGTTGATGAGACCATTAATTCTTTAGCCTGTGCAGTAGCTTAGCTCAGCTGCTAATATAACTATATCTAATCTAATTAGATTTGTTATTGACCCAGATGGCTTCTATTGCTGCCTCAGCTGCAGCAATAATCCGCATTTGTTGTTTGTTCGGTAACAGTATCTTGTATGGAAGATTTCCAGCTCACTATTCCGTCATTCAAACTGTATGGTACCTTTATTACGACTTAAAGTCGTTTTTATCGGTTAGGAAACTTGCAGCAGTGAATCTAGTCACTTCAAGTTCTCATTCTCCATAGTTTAAGACATCATACCTTAGTTCTCTAAGATACTAAGTATGTTCTTAATATCAATCCAGTGACTATCACTTGGATTGTCCTGTTTGTGAATCCATATGCTCAAAGCATATGAGACACCAGGTCACGTACATTTTTCAATGTACGAGTTCTCGGAGAGTTTTAACAACTTTATATCTATCCCAGTAGTGTTGGTTTCTAATTAGGTCCCAAGATCATAACAAGCATGAAAAACAAGTGTGAATACATCAAAGGAGATAGCGGAATACTCACATCGATCGGTTTAGACGATTTGATGAAGAACAAAACTTTTGAGCTCCTTTGAAGTGCATTCGGCCAAGGGATTCTTTTGACTCCATTGATGCACCAAGCTCCAAGCTTTTGATGATGGTGATTCCATGCTCATGAATAGGTTTCCCTATCACCTTTGTATAACCCTTTGTGTGCTAGCACTTCTTGATTTTGCCACAAAAATCAAGCTTTTCTATTGATTTTGGCCAAGCCAAATTTGAAAGAAAAATGGCCATTAGGTTCGGCCAAGGGAGGAAGAAAGAGAGAAGAATGGTTGGTTGGTGTGTTTAATTGGTTTTTTAAAACAAAAACCAAATACAAAAGTCAAACACTAATATAAAAAACAATATATTATTATCAAGCCATCAAATGGCTTTTCCAACCACTCATATCAAGTCACATCTATTACTATTCATGAATAGTGACTAGATGTCAATCACATCACTCAAAGTGACAAGTGATTTGACGCTAGATGTGACTTGCGGACCCCACTTCGATTCTAAATGTGAATGGTTCCGCAAATACTCTCGGGCCCGGGTTTGCTAAATCCGAATTAATGAATTTTCCATTAAGTCATAATTAAATCTAATTTAATTAAATAATTATGCCTAGCACAATTACTATTCACGTCGCATGTGAATTGATTCTAAATCAACTCGTTTGCCCGAATTGAAATCCGATTTCAATTTCACGTCGAAATCCAATTTCTTCTAATATATCGAATATATTATTTTACCGATTAATTCCAAATTAATCGTTATCTCTCTTTTATTGATATTTTATCCTATATAAAATATCTCTGAAATTAATACTAGATTAATTTTCTCTCTCATCGAATTAATCCCAGATTAATTACAGTGTGAGTCACATGTCATCGGTTAATTTTTGGGAAGCGACCCATGAGATCCCCGGATATGTTGGTAGTAAATTCGGTCGTCGGACTATCCGAACACGTAAGTACCTCGTACTACGTTTTACTGATTTATAAGACAAGGTTGGCCTCTAGAAAAGCACCATGCCTACCCAATTCTCCGGAAATATCCTTACAGGAATAAAGGATCTGTATCAGGCGTAGTATACGTAGTATTGCATATTTCTATCCAGTATCGGATGATCACGTGCTAGGCCTAGGGCTGGAATTGTGTCTGCCCCGTACGAAGCACATGTCGGATGTCTAGTAACTAGTCTCTATAATCGGATAAACCTGACCTTGTCATTTTATCCCGATAGCTGCAGCATTTAAGAGTACTAATATTGTATCCTACGTGACCATCATCTCCACTAAGACTGGAGTGATACTTCCATCTTGACATCACACCCAACACACTACGATTCTTAATATACCCAGTATTGTCGTACACAGAACCGGTTAAAGCCCTGGACGACCGCAACCAAAGTATATTGATTATCGCAAGTATTAGCGGTGCAAGTCTCAGGTTAAGACCAAATACACATACCCTGATTTCAGACTTCCATAGACACATAGTCATACTACCAATGGAATTCCGATTAACAAGCAAAAAAAAATGCGTATACATCAATGAGTTGCGGAATACTTACAATGATCGGTTGAGCGATGCGACGAAGAACAAAAATCCAAGCTTCTCCCTCCTCAAAGGCTCGACAGTGGACTATTTTGGTCTTCAAAGAATTCGGTCATGTGTGGTCTTCATGAAGCTCCAAGCTTTCGTGTATAATTCCATGCACACAGTTGGGTTTCCCTATCACCTTCGTATGTCTCTTTTGTGTGCTAGCACTCCATGATTTTTGCCACAAAAATCACTTATTTGTTCATTTATTGCTCACGCCATTGATGAATAAAATGAGAGAAAAAATAAGCCTCATTGGGCGTGAATCAAAGAGAGAGAAGAAGTGAACTGTTGTTGTAGTAGGTTGCCAAAAAGTGTATCTAATACACTTAATAAATTTCAAAAATCATTTACCATTTTCTTTTTCCAAAAAGTCAAATGGAATAAAGTTTTGCCAACCACTCAATCACTATTCACATCATTCAATCAAGTTGTCAAGTCATATCACTCAAAGTGACAAGTTGTCAAGTCACATCACTCAAAGTGATAAGTAATTTGACGCTTGAAGTGACTAGTGATTTGACACTTGATGTGAGTAATGATTTGACACTTGATGTGACTTACGTGCCTGTAGGACACAGAACTTGGGCGACACATGTTGTTCTAGGCTCGCGGCCTAGTGGGAGTACGGAGTAGTCCATGGGGAACTAAACCGGAGAATAATGGAGTCGCCACCGGTGTGAACCGGGAAAATAGTTTAAGGCCGCATGAGTGCAAGGGAAGACCTCAAACCGTTGGGTTCGGAATGGTCCTTTACTTATGGCATTTGTGATGATATGATTTGTGCAATAAACTAACTGAATCTAGGCAATGTATATACTCAAAGGTAACTTAGATCTAAAATGCATTTATCAAAATAATTCCTAATCTAAGTTTGCATGCTTAGAAAATAAGTCATTAAATGGTAAACACACAATATAAAACAACGAGCATATTGAACCATCAAAACAAAATAACAAATAACTATTTAAACATAAACATAAACTAAACGAAATATCATGCGTAAAAAGAACATAATCATGCTTTGAAAATAAATAACAAACTAAATTAAATCATACTTCAAATAATAAATAAATAACCTATAAACTCTAACATGCTCAAATGCAAGTTTGGATGGAACAAAACATGTGTCTCTTGAATGGTACGTGGCGTTGTATCCCGAGTACAAACTGCATTATCGTCCATTCGGATTCGGCTACGGAATTTACGTCCGGGTTTCCATCCTATATACCACAAAAGGGAACACATGTTCCGCCCATCCAACAATCACATCATGCCTCAAACGACTCTCATGCAATAATATTTTAAGAATAAATAAAATAAACAAAAGGTAGTAAGTAACAAAGTGCCCTTGGGTCTAACCTCTTTTGTCGTCTCACGAAATGGCGTTACGCGTCCGTTGGAAGGGTGAATGATCCGCTACTTTTTCGATTTGTTAACTCAACATCTTTCCTCATTGTTTTGATGTTCAGACTGCTGTTTTTGGTCTGTTTCGCTGCTGTTTTGCTGCTGTTTTTCAGGCCACTGTTTTGGTTATTTAGGGGACTGTTTTGGGTGATTTTGAAGGCTGAGAAGGTGCAGTTTTTAGGGATTTTTCAGGGGGTTTTTGTGCAGGTTTTTAGTGCAGTTCTAGGATGATTTCTGGACTGCTTTGGGGTTAAAATTGTGGCCGAAAATGATCAGGTCAGTGGGGTGTTTTTACGGCAGTAAGTGTGCAGTGAAGTGGGCGTTTCGGGACTGTTTTAGGCGTGCAATGGGGCAGTACAGTGGGGGGCTGTTTGGCGTGACTTTAGGGCTATAAAGGAGGCTGTTTTGGCATGGTTTGAGGGCTGAGAAGGGAGGTTTAGGTGCGACAAAGGGGCTGTGTGCAGTGGCTTAGGCGTGACTGGAAGGGGTGAAGGAGATGGTTCGCAGCAGTGAGGGCTTTAGGGGGGTGCGGCAATGAGGTTTGGAGGAGGTGTTTAGGCGTGCAAAGGAAGGCTTAGACTTGTCTTGGGCGTGAATATGAGTTATGTGAGCTAGCGTTGTGAATGGTGGTGAGGGGTCATTTTTATAGGCAAATGAGAGGAGGATTTCCTAATCCGATTAGGATAGAATCTCCATTGATGGTGACATTTATTCTAATTGATATCTCATAAGGAATTGATCTCCTAATTTAGGATGGTGATTGGATTTGATTTGGTAAGGGATTTGATTTGATTTCTCTTAATTAGGAAGGGATTTTGCTAGATTAAGCATGTGTTAAATGTGCATCTACCTAATTAAGAGAGGGATAGGCATGAATGAGGCTTCATGGGCGTGGGCTTTGGTCCTTTGGGTAGGCTTGGGTATTTTGGTTTGGTTTATGGGTAAGTAAGTGGTTTATTGGCCAAGGATGAGCTTTGAAATAGAGGTCCAACAAGCAACCGAAGCTAAATAATAGGATTAAAGCCAACAAAAATTCCAGTTTTCCAACTTTACCCTTCCAACGTCCGTTTCCCGCGGCTTTCACAACTAAAGAGATAGTGCCTCTATACGAGTCTCATCATCGAGCTGATATGCAAAAAAATGCAATGCCTACATTGCCACAATCGAATTCGAAATGCGAACGCGCTTGCAAACACTTCTGGGCTAGGGTTCGCTAATTCCAAATTAACGAATTTTCCATTGCGACGTAATTAAATCTAATTTAATTAAATAATCATGCCAAGCATAATTACTATTCACGTCGCTAACGAATTAATTCTAAATTAACCCATTCGCTTGAATTAACATCTAATTTTAATTCCACGTCGAAATCCAATTTCGTTTAATATATCGAATATATTAATTTATCGATTAATTCCAAATTAATCGTTCTCTCTCTTTAAATGATATTTTATCTTAGAAAAATATCTCCGTAATTAATCCCAGATTAATTTTCTCTCTCATCAAATTAATCCCAGATTAATTAAAGTGCGAGTCAAACGTAATCGGTGAATATTCGGGAAGTGACCCATGAGATCCCCGGATATGTTGGCAGTAAATTCGGTCGTCGGACTATCCGAACACGTACCTACCTAGTACTACATTTTTACCGATTTACAAGACAAGGTTGGCTTCTAGCAAAGCGCCATGCCTACCCAATTCTCCAGAAACATACTTACTGGAATAAGCGATCTATATCAGGTGTAGTATACTTAGTATCGTGTATGTCGATCCAGTATCGGATCGTCACATGCTAGACTTGGGGCTGGAATTGTGTCTGCTATGTACGAAGCAAATGTCGGATGTCTTGTAACTAGTCTCTATAATCGGATATACATGAACTAGTCATAATATCCCGATGACTGCAGTACTTAAGAGTACTAGTACCGTATCCTACGTGACATCATCTCCACTATGACTGGAGTGATACTTTTGTCTTGACATCACACCCAACACACTACGATTCTCAATATACCCAGCAGAGGCTACACAGAACCTGTTAAAGCCATGGACTACCAAAACCAAAGCATATTGATTGTCGCAAGTATTAGCGGTGCAAGTCTCAGGTTAAGACCAAATACACCTACCCTGATGTCGAACTTCCATAGACACATAGTCATACTACCAATGGAATTCAGATGGGGTCTATCCAGAGCGAAGCTGTTTGTCAAACCATCAGTAAACACAACCTCCTATCACACTTGCATGAGTATCCTATACCCAAATATATGAGAACTATGTTATTGTGCCCTCACAACGCATACAAGTGTAATGCTAGTCTTTTACGCATTATCGATGTCCAATCTCGATAATACTCTGACTAGGGATATTTAATGATTAATACTTCGTAGACTGATACTGTCTCATATCATCTCAATCTAGGAACTAATCATAGGGACCTCCTATCATTTATACATCTAGGTGATCTAATCACAAATGATAAGAGAGCAATCTCCTTTGTCACATAGATAATTTATACAACAACACCATGATCTGTACAAATAGTGACGGTATGAGTCATAACTGTCCAACACTGCTAAATAGATCTTCTCTACTTCTTGATAGCGGACTTCGTACGGAAGCATGTTTTTACTAAGGTAGTAGACTACATGCTCTACCCCCTTCACATTTTCTTGTACCATCATCACCCCCAGCGCTTCGGGTTCTATGGCCAAATAAATTACCAAGGGTTTGCCCGTTATTGGAGGTTTCAAGACAGGAGGTTTCACCAAGTATTCTTTGATCTTGTCGAAGGGTTCTTGGCATTGTTCATTCCACTTCACTGGCTGGTCATTCCTCTGTAGCTTGAAGATAGGCTCACATAATAACGTCAGTTTGGCGATGAGCCGACTGATGTACTGAATTTTCCTGAGGAATGCTTTAACTTCTTTCTCTGTTTTCGGCACGGGCATCTCGGTAATTACTTTGATCTTTTCAGGGTCTACTTCTATCCCTCCCATTCCTACGTATGCCCTAGCAGCTTGCCTGACATCACCCTGAACACACACTTCTTGGGATTTAGTCATAGGTTATATTTGTCGACTCGTTCAAGGAACTTCTCCAGTGTTTTTATGTGTCCACTTCTTGTCTCCGATTTCACCATCATGTCATCCACATATACCTCAATCTCCTTATGTATCAAGTCATGGAATAATATAGTGGCCATCCGTTGATAAGTAGCTTCTGCATTCTTAATTCCAAACGGCATCACCTTGTAGCAATACGTGCCCCACTCCATGACAAAGGCAATTTTATACTTATCTTCTTCAGCCATAAGAACTTGATTATATCCCGAGAACCCACCTGCAAACGAGTACATGGTAGATAAAGCCGCACTATCGACCAGTACGTCTATATGGGGTAAAGGAAAATCATCCTTCGGGCAAGCTTTGTTAAGGTCTCTATAATCCATGCACATTCTGACCTTCCTATCTTTCTTCGGTACTGGCACAATGTTTTCCAACCACTCGGGGTATTTCACTACTTCCAGAAATCCCACATCTATCTGTTTCTTGACTTCCTCTCTAACTTTCTCGGCCCACTCAGGTCTCATCATTCAGAGCTTCTACTTTACTGGCCTCATGTTCGGATAAGTCAGTATCGTGTGCTGGGTGATACTTCTATCCATTCCGGGCATGTCCCCGTAGGACCAGGCAAAAACTTTAGCATATTTGACTAACATCCCTTCTAGTTTCTTTCGCTCCTCAGAGATAACCTCACTTACAATTAGCATCTCCTTGGGGCTTTTAGGCGTACCAAGTTTAAATACGTTCGTTTTAGTTGAGTTGATGTCAAATATACTCAAGTCGTGCAAATTGAAAGGAAGAGACTCAGGCAAGTAAGTGAAATAGATGTCTTTATTATTAGCGAAGGCAGGGGTACACTTAAATAAATTATGGAGGTAAATGTCTTCATCTTCCACGGACGCTTCATCCTCCACAGTTGGGTTTTCTTCAGTCTTCTTGCTCTCCTAGAGAGTCAGGCTCTCCAGCTGCATTAGCTCCTCCAACCACTTGTCTTCCACCTTTGCAACTTCTTCTGCCGGTGGTTTCTCACCCATCACATCCTGGAAGATCTCAAATCCTGGTACCATGATCTCGTTGACTTCCACTGGTTCAGGCTCTCATTGGTACCCCGTGGCTTTCACAAAATATTCTGTCAGCTTCAACCTTTTCTTCTTAGTCTTCGCCTTATCCTCGTCGAATTTGTATCCCAATCCTTTCCTGGTGTTCTGCCCCCTGAAGTCAGGCAATGCTCCTCCAACACCCGAACATGTGCCTGGCTCGAACTTTATCTTCTCCAAGATCCTAACCACCTTAGGGTCTACCTACTCTTCAAAGGTTGTCGAAACTTGGAACCTCGTAAAAGGTTGTATATCCAAGGCGGCCACAATATTGTCTACCTCAGCTTTAATAGTGACAATTTCTCCCTCGTACGGAAACTCGATGATCAGATGCAGAGTAGAGGGCACGCCCCCAAGCTTGTGAAACCATGGCCTCCCCAATAGCAAATCAAAAGTGGCCGAGATATCAAGCACTGTGAACTGGACCTCATCCTTTATTGGGCCCACTTTGACTACTGCAGCAGAAGTTCCCTCAACTCCTCGCTTGCTATCATCATATGCCTTGATGGTCATATTAGAAGGACTCAGATCTGTCTTTTTCATACCCAACCTCGACAAGATCTTCAAAGGGCACACATTGATAGATGAGACATCATCCACCATCACACAAGATGTCTTCTTACCCCTCACTTCAGCTCTTATGAATAGTGGCCTATTGTGATTCCTTCCTTCCGCCGGAAGCTCCTCCTCGTAAAATGTTATCACCTACAAAGCTTCCTCATGCACCGATCCTACAAACATTGTAGGGTTGGCGTCTTGTGGCACTATTATCTTGCTCAAGGCTTCAACTATGGTCCGTATGTGCTCCTGCGATGCACACAACAACTCCCAAATTCTCACTTGTACTCGTGTCTTCTTCAACTGACGCAGCACCATATCTCCTTCGGTATTATCCATATTTATGCCACTTCTCTTCCTTCTACCAACACTTCCTTGCCTTTCTCCGCTGTGTCACTGTAAAAACGCACACTGCGCGTCATTCCTTTCACCTCCTCTTCATCAGTGCTTGAGAAGTCCTCCCAGAAATTCTTCCCCTGCTCCATTTCATCCTCACTATTGCTATCCCAAATCCCCAAGCAAAAGGGTTGGTGGTCAAAGGTTTGGAGGAAAAGGTTTTCAAGTAGGCCGGAGCTAATCATGTAGGAAGGTGGTGGGACAGAGTGATAGTTAGGTAGAGGGTTTCTGTGTGTTGGGTTGCTCTTTTTCTGGGTCAGGTATTTTGTGGGAGTCTATGAGGTCTTGGATTTCATATCTGGGGTGGGCACAGCTATCGGTGTCATGGCCTTTTTACTGGTGGTAGTGACAGTAAAGGTTCAGGTTGAGGTGTGGTGGTGGTGTGGAAGCGGTTTAGCTTATAAGGGTTTCAGGAGTCCTTATCTCGTCAACTTCTCAAGCACCTTAGACAAAAGCCTACCCAGGTTAGAAAAATGCATGTTTCTAATGGAGGGAACCTCAGCAGAAACGGGCTTGGTACCTGACGTCCTCCAACAGTCCTCCTATTCAGGCCATAAAACTTCTTATTCCCTACTTCTTCTTCCTTAATGTCCATGAAAGTCTCCCTCGACTATCGAAAATCAGTGATCATGGAAGTCATCCTCCTCAGCTTGCCATAAATAGAGGGCTTGGTGCCCTTGATAATTATTTTGATATGATCCTTATTCGAGGGCCGAGTTTGCATCTTCAGAAGCTGGCTTCTCCAGCGGTCTATATAGTCCTTGAAGCTCTCCTCAGGCTTTTATTTGGTATTCTCTAAGTCATGAAGTGACAAGTCGATCTCTAGATCCATGACATACTGATTCAGAAAGGCCTCTTCCAATGCTCTCCAATCATCTTTGATTTTCCTCTCCAGACCATGATACCACATCATGAGTTCCCCCTCAAGAGATATCCCAAACATCTTCTGAACCTGACATTTCGACAGACCCACTAAACTCATCACATAAACATACTGTCGGAGATGGACCCTTGGATCCCCGTTCCCATTGAACTTGGCTATGTCAGGCATCTTCAACTGAGCCGGCAGCTGCTCTTCAAAAGTCATCGCCTCATAGTCTAGCAAATCTTCATGCTTACCCCTCATCTTGCAGGTAACGGACTCTACATGATCTCTCAGTTCTTGTAACTCTGCCTGAGACCCAACTATCCTTCCCGTGGCATACTCAGCTACGTCATCATTAAAAATAGGGATATCATCACTCAACCTGTTCGGAGGCTCTTCAAGCCTCACATTCTCATAACTTCCCCCAACACGGGGCACAACAATATTAGCCATAATGGTGGTCAAAGCTTGCAACTGCTCGGTAACCTTAGTGAGACTGGTCTACAGCTGATCCATACGAGATCTTTTGTTCTCTAACTCACTCATGTTTGTTAACGGTCTTTTGATGAGTCTTCCCTCTTCCCTAACCCAACAAGAATCTATGGTGTCTTTTAAAACTTTTAGTCAGCATGTATGCGTGCGATGCATGGAATATACAAGCCCATCAAGGTTTTCATACAAGTTGGCCCATTATCATTTCAAAGCATTCAACCATACTATTGCGAGGTGCAAACTTGTCCCAGTTGAAAAAGACCTAATAGGTTTACACTTTCACGATATCGTGGCTAAATAACTTCAAATGATATGAGGCCCAAACACAAAGTGGCCGATTGGCATTTTAGAAGCTTTTGGCCCAATTGTCATAAGGCACGAACTCGTCCCAGTTTAAATGGCCCAACAAGCCCATACCTTATGACAAAAATCCAACTGAGTCCAAATGATGATTGTCCCAAATACAAGCATAAAAGGTGGCTTCTATAGGTCATACAACTATGGTTCACATGTGGGTTTATAGGGGTATAGACAAAGGCTCTCGTTGGTGAAGGGTTGCCCACAACTAGGTCTCCCCACTCAAGGGTTCGAGCGACCAAGTGAGTGCACCTTTTTTATACGTTATGGTACGGTCCAACGAGTGATAATATATGACAGACTGTCAATGGATTTCTTATTGAAGATTCCCCAGAGGGAGGGTGGAGCGAACTCTCTTAAATACCCTTGCTTTTTGGGCTCTTATCGCTTTGGTGACAGGAATAAACAATAGGTCCTCCAAATTAGTCCATCACGATAAGTTTTAAGAAAATGATTATCTAGGTGCCTTCACAGCTTTCCTTTCAGCTATAGAAATGTAGTGAATGAAGGAAGACACCAAACCATTACCTAGCTCTAATAACGCCTTTGGTTAAAACCCTCGGATCCAACCCACTTGCATACACAGTTAACTAAAGTAAAAATCACAAACATTACAAGACATGATTTCGGGGCTGATTCTCTATCCCCAGTGGAGTCGCCAGACTATAGAACACAGAAATCGATGTTATTATTCCAGGCTCCCAACCCGGTCGGGAGTACGAAGTAGCCTGCGGGGGACTAAACCTGAGAATAATGGAGTCGGCACCAAGTGTGAACTGGGAAATGATTTAAGGCCGCACTCACCCCTCGTAAGTGAAGACCTCAAACCGTTGGGTTTGGAATGGTCTCTTAGTTATGCCACTTGTAATGAACGGATTCTCGCAATAATTTAACCAAATCTACGCAACATACATACACAATAATAACCTATATATAAGTTTGCATACAACCTATATCTAAGTTTGCATGCATAAAAGTAAATCGACATAACGGCAAGCACACAGTCTCATGAACATATTAAATTGATAAATGCGGAAACATAAATAAATAATAATTGTCTAAACATAAACATTGAAGAGATATAGTTAAGCTCCTAATGTGAAAGAAATAACTAAATCATGCGTGGAAATAACGTGCTATTTCTAATGAACCATGGATAAACACAAGATTAGATAAAATGAAATATGTGCGTTTCTCAAGTGGTACGTGGAATTATATCCTAAGTACAGACCGCACTACCATCTATTCGGATTCAGCTAAAATATTTATGTCTTGGTTTCCATCTGATATACCACGAGAGATAACATAAAATCTTTCATCCCACAACAATAACATACATAAACCAACAATACGCATGCGAAGAAATACTAATAAATAATTAAAAAGATAAATGAGAATAAATAAAAGGGTGCCCTCAGGTCTTACCTTTTAAGTCGCCTCTTGGAAGTGCGTTACGCAGTCGTCGGAATGTTTAATGCTCTGTAACTCCTCCGGTTCACTAGTTTAATGTTTTCCTTCATCACCTCGCTATTTTAGGCTGCTGATTCCTTTGTTTTACTACTGTTTTCTGGTCGTTGTTTTTTGTTACTGTTTGCAGTATTTAGGGAAGTTTTGGGTGACTTTTTTTGCGGTTTAGGGACTGTTTTTGTTGCAGTTTTTTGTGGTAATTTAGTTGTTTTTTAGTGGACTATTTTTGGTAGTTTAGGGGAGTGTTTGGGGACTGTTTCTGCGGTTTTTGAGGGTGCAGTTTGTGTTGGATTTTCTAGGTCAAACCAAGATCTAATTAAGCGATGAAACATACGAATACATCAAAATTAAGTAGGAGAAATACTCACTTTAATCGGCTTTTGGATGCGATGAACACAAAACTTTTCTTCCATGGATGAAGTATTCGGCCAAGCCCCCATTGTATACCTTTAAGCTCCAAGCTTTGATTTGAGATTCCATGCTCATGAATGGGTTTCCCTATCACTTTGTAAGACTCTTTGGATGTGCTAGCATCATAAAAATTGCAACATTTTCTTCATTGTTCTTTGATACATTCGGCCAAGCCAAATGGGAGAGAAAAAGATAGGGCTATTCGGCCAAGGAGAGGAATGAGATAGAGAGATAGCTGTGTTTGGTTTCTTAAACCTAATACCAAAAAATCCTTCACAAAATTTGCTAAAAGTTTTTCCAAAAAGCAAAACCATTTTGGAGGCAAAATATCATTAATTGCCCACAACCACCACCATCATGAATAGTGACTAGTTGTCAATCACCAAAAGATGACATGACTTCCATCACTAAAGTGACAGGTGATGTGACACGCGATGTGACTTGTGGCCGCACTTGATTCAAAATCGGAGTGGCCTCGCAAACATATTCCGGGCTCGGATTCGTTAATTCCGAGTTAACGAATTTTCCGTTGCGACGTAATTAAATCAAATTTAATTAAATAATTATGCCTAGCAAAATTTCTATTCACGTCGCTAACAAATTAATTCTAAATTAACTCGTTTGCCTGAATTAAAATCCGATTTTAATTCCGCGTTGAAATCTAATTTCGTTTAATATATCGAATATATTATTTTATCAATTAATTCCGAATTAATCGTTCTCTCTCTTTAAATAGAATTTTATCCCAGATAAAATATCTCTGTAATTAATCCTAGATTAATTTTCTCTATCTACTAATTAATCCTGGATTAATTATGTTCGAGTCATATGTCATCGGTGAATCTTTGGGAAGCGACCCATGAGATCCCTGTATATGTTGGAAGTAAATCTGGTCGTCGGACTATCCGAACACGTATGTACCTCGTACTATATTTTTACCGATTTATGAGAGATGGTTGGCTTCTAGCAAAGCACCGTGCCTATCCAATTCTCCAGAAATATTCTTAAAGGAATATTTAATCTTTGTCAGGTGTAGTATACGTAGTATTGCATATTATGATCCAGTATCAGATGTCACATGCTAGGCCTGGGGCTGGAATTGTGTCTGCCCCTTACGAAATATATGTTGGATCTATGGTAACTAGTCTCTATAATCGGATAATTATGACCTTGTCATATTATCCCGATAGCTATAGCATAAAAGAGTACCAGTTCCTTATCCTACGTGATCATCATCTCCATATGACTGAAGCGATACTTCCGTCTTAACATCACACCCAATACACTACGATTCTCAATATACTAAGAAGAGGCGTACACAGAACCTGTTAAAGCCCTGGACGACCAAAACCAAAGTATATTGACTCTCGCAAATATTAGCGGTGCAAGTCTCAGGTTAAGACCAAATACACCTACCCTTATTCGGACTTCCATAGACATATAGTCATACTACCAATGGAATTTCGATGGGTCTATCCAGAGCGAAGCTGTTTCCGTACCATCGGTAAACACAACCTCCCATTACACTTGCATGAGTATCCAATACCCAAATATATGAGAACTATGTCGTTATGCTCCCACAATGAGCACAAGTCCAATACTAGTCTATTCCATATTATCGATGTCTAGTCTCGATAATACTACGACTAGGGATGTTTTAATGATTAAACCTTCGTGGATTGATACTGTCTCATATCATCTCAATCCAGAACTAATCATAAGGACTTTCATCATTTATGTATCTTGGTAATCCAATTACAAATGATAAAAGAGAAATTTCATTTGTCACATAGTTAATTTGTACAACAACACCATGTTCAGAACAAATAGTGATGCTATGGGTCATAATCGTCCAACTGTTTGCTGGAAGTTTGTGCTATTTTAGGATGCAGTTTGTGCGATTTTGGGGTGCAGTTTGTGGGCAGTTTGTGCGGTTTTGGGATGTAGTTTTGCGAGCAACTTGTGCAGTTTTGGGATGTATGAAAATTATTTTATAAAGATATTTTGGATTTCTCTCATGATTTGTTTTCTTTCGTATTTACTCACTGAGTTCACAGGACCCATCCCCCATTATTTGTTCATGATTACAAGTTTCCACTCTTTTTTCGTAATCTATACCTTCGACGGAGATAATGCTCGGATGACAGATATTATTTTGTAAAGTCACCATGGGTTGCTCTTTTTGGCTTTAGGGTATTGGGATTGTTATTTAAATGGGGAAGTGTAATAGTCAAGTTTGTATGTATATGTATATGTGTGTGTGTGTGTATATATATGATATGTTGTTTTGGGCACGGAGCCCTTGAGTGATTATTTTGATTTGAATGAGAATATGTTATTTGGCCTTAGGTCCTGTAATTTTTTAAATGTTATATTTGAGTTGTCTTGATGCTGGATTTTTATCCACGTTGTCTAGTTTTAGGACGGGTAATGTCCTTTTTTTAAATATGAAAAGATTTATGGAGACGGGTTAGCCCTATCTCCTACCTGTAGCATCCTACCTCTAGTGGGGTGTTACATAACCGGTTAAGCCAGTAATAAAATCTAAATATAAATACCCCCTCTCTATCTCTCTCTCTCTCTCTCAAAAAGTAAGAAAAATTTCCCTCAAATTTCTTGCCCTAAAAATTACCATTGGCCGTCACAGGTTCTGCTTTATCGTTGCTGGTCAACTCAATCGTTGCTACACTTCATTCTCTACGCCGTCGCTGGATTTTTATGGTTTGTAAATCTTGATTACACTACCTCTATAATTTTAGTCATTTAATGTTTTTTCTCTTGTTTCGAATCTTGCATGCAAGCTGTATTTTTGGTAATATTTTTACCTAGTCTCACTTGCATTTTCTATTTATTTCTTTATAGTCTCACATGTAAAATTTGTTTCCTTTGCTCAATTCCATCGCTACTTCACCTCATATGCCAACGCTGTCGCTGGAAAAGTTAAAAAATATATGAGATTTCTTTAATTTATTTTGAAACCATATCAATAGCATTAAATTTTTAACGTTTAATGCTTCTTTGTGAAGTATGATTTTGGTTTATTCATTTTTTTATCTTCAAACCGTATCAATGGCCTTGAATTTTTGGTGTTTTACAGCTTTTTTGTGAAGTGAGATTTTGGTTTTTCGTTTGTTTAGCTAAGAAAGTGAGAGAAATGGCAAGAAAATTTTAGACCCCTAGCGTTGTTTTAAGGATCTTTGACATTAATATTATAATTATTTCATCTTGTTTGTTATTCTACAAGTCATTTAATTTTTGTTATGATGGTTGCATTGTTGACATGATAACACAGTCACATTGATGACCTGTGTAGCAACTGAAAGGTCTTGTGTGAGCTGTAGATTAAACATAAATTATTATTGTTGGTTGTGCAGATGTGTACTGGTGAATATCTCTGTTTTATTTTTTAGAGTTTGGCTGACTTTTTTATTAGGAGGAACATGCTAATTGGTTTATTATAATGTGTGTTATTGTATATATATATTTTTTTTGAAAATCAACCTTAATATTTGATTGTAAAAATTAAACATAATATAACTTTAATTCCCCTATTTCTGAATTTGTTATAGAGTCTTACCCATAAAAAACACATGCAATTATTGATTTTCTCTAGTGTTCATTTGTAAAATTCATAATTCAGAATCTTTAAAATATTGGAGTTGAATACTGTAATTATTCTGGTTTATTTTTTCTGGTTAAGCATATTCTGAGTTTTCTAGTTAAGCATGTTATGTTTAATTTTTTCACCTAAATTTTTTAACTGTATTGGTTATTAAATTCTAAATCTTTGTATATTGATAGTTCTTGTTGTGTACAAATATAATATTTCTTGCCATTTATTATCGAGGAAAAGTATGATTTTTTAGAGATTTGGACATTTTCATATTAGACATTATAATGATGTTGTGAAAGAATTGTGAATGTGTACCCATTGGACTATGTTTTTGTTAAGCTTCATAGTGGACTATATATATTTACAAATTAGGCATTAAAATTCTTTTATATTGCGTGTCGTTGCCCGTCTAGCTTTCATGTATAGTGTAATGAATTATCATCTGTAAAAATATTTATCAATAAGTTTGTCTAGTTTGTACTTTTGTTGGAAAAAAAAAAATTTACATGTAGTAATAACTATAAAATAACTACCAAAGTAAGCATAATTTTTGTTGCACTTTGAAATTAGCTTACTTATCATTTTTTGCGTATTTCTTACCGTTTGTCTGAGGGCTAGTTGATGAGTGATAAATAGATCATTATTTTCCACTCACTTGACTTAATATTTTGTATAGTTTCTTGAGTTTTGTGAATACTTTGATGTGTTTTGTGGTATTTTATAGATAAATAAAAACAAGACTCTCTGTAATCAAATCGGGGCCAAAACAGAAAAAAAAAAAAAAAAAAAAAAAAAAAAAAAAAAAAACAGACAAAAATGGTAATAATATAAATTTCCTGCTAAAAAGCATTGTTTGCTAAAATATGCCATGCTAAAATGCGCTGAATGCTAACATGCGCCAGACACGTGTCATCATCTTATGCTGCTAACAATCCACATCATTGCTGACATCAGCTGACAGTCACGTGTCATCATCTCCGCGAATCTCGTGCCATGTGTCATCAATCTACGGCGCATCGCGACGTGTAATATCCACGCGTCACAACGCGTGAGGCCAAACTTTGTCTATAAATTGAGGTCGATTTCAGAAATTAAATTCATACTTTCTTCTAAGGAATTCCTTAAGAATACTAAAAATATTGTATCTTGCTTATTTATTTACATCTTTCTATATTCAATTTTATTTATTTTACGCAACAATGTTTTCTTTTCTTTACTTTTCAGTCTTTAATTTACTATTCAGCATTGGGAGGAAACTCCCCTCTGCTGGGTGAAAGGTTAAGCTTTTATTACTACTATTTAGATTAATCTCCCTTAATTATAATATATAAACTATTTAAAACCTAACTTAATCAGGATACTACCTTTATGGTCAGTTGAACTTAATTAAACTGATTTTAACTTGACTAAATTGGATACTGCCTTAATGATCGATTTGAATTAATGATAAATTTGACTAAATCAGGATACCGCCTATATGGTCAGTTGGTAATTATCATGCAAAGTTAATATATTATAATAAGGGAGATATCTAAATTGAAGTAATAAAAGTGGATCATTTAGCCTCAGCATTTTTTTTATTGTTTTATTTACTTTTTTAATTCCAGCATTTATTTTATGTCATTTACTTTATTTACGCTTTTACTAGCCTTGGATATGTGTCGTAACTAAACCAGTTATCTGGGATTGTGATAAATTCCAATATCACCTAGTTATAAGGGGTTATTTCGTGTCTTGGGCAATATAAAGGTTTATTTATTGAGCCTTGGTCTTAATGCTTCTTGTTAACTGGCCATTAATAAGATTGATTTAGTAAACTTAAAATAAACTTGGAAAATGGATTTTAAGTTTAAGCCCTAGACTCAATAACTCACGATATTCCTTAAGGATAGATAACTCTTAATAGATTTCCTTACAGGATAAGAATATACCTGTCAGGTAGGGGTAGCCATAGTTGGAACTTAATCTTAATAAATTCAGATAACTTGGTTGACATATGAATATGATTAATTGGGTTATACTGGGTATTTTCATCTGACAATCGGAAGAGGCTTTTGCATAAATTCGCGTTCCAGGTTAATAAACCAATATATTGCACAAACGTGAAATAGCCACTTCATCTTTAAAAGATATTGGAAGGATTCACAACCCTAGATAGTTTCTTAATATTGATTTTTCCCTAAATTTACTTTCGCACTGTTTTATTTATTCTTCTTTAGTTTAAAGTCGCCATCCGATCAAACAACCAATCTATTAGATACTCGTAAATATTTGGCTTCATAAATTAATAGCTTAGGTATTAAGTCATCATGGGATCGATACATTTTATACTACTTGAACGATATGTGCGCTTGCGTTATACGTGTGTGATCACGCCGGTCAAGTTTTTGGCGCCGTTGCCGGGGACTTATTTATCTTTAACTATTAATTTTGAGGTTGGATACTTTTACTTATGTCTAATTTCTCTTAACTTATTATTTTTGTTTTCTTTTATTTCAAGTTCTCAGACACTACATGAGAAGAACGAGAAGCTTTGAAATCAGACCGTTTGACCCAGAAATTGAAAAAACCATTGATAGTTGAGAAGAGAAAGGCGAGAAGGCCAAGAAGCACTGATCAACATGGAACCTGAACCTTTGGAGGTTGCACCACCAATTCCTATTCGAGACAGAACTATTCCGGTGGTTGACGGCTTCATTTCTTGTACTCTACTTCCTCCCTTACCAGCAAATGCGTGTGACATCAAAACATATATTCAGATGATACAGCAGCCAGTTCAGTTTATGGGGAATGCAACTGAAGATCCTAATGCCCACATCAGCAACTTCTTGGAAGTTTCCGACACTTTCAATTACAATCGAGCAGCTGAAGAAGTAATTAGACTACGTGTTTTTCATATTCCTTGAAAGACAAAGCTAAGACTTGGCTACATTTACTACCAGCAGATTCCATCATAACATGGAACACTCTAGCCACCAAATTCCTTGCAAAGTAATTTCCTCTAGCCATAACTACAAAGTTAAGGAATGACATCACATCCTTTGTACAACATGACTCGGAATTCCTCTGCGAAGCTTGGGAAAGATACAAGGATTTACTCAGAAAATATCCTCACCATGAGATTACAAAGTTGCTACAAGTCCAAACCTTCTATAATAGACTTTCTGAACTAATGAGAACCACAATTGATGCTGCGGTGGAGGAGCTTTAATGGGAAAAGGAGAAGATCAGGCTTGGGACTTGATTTAAGAAATGGCGAACGTAAATGAGCATGATCCAATGAATCGCAAGAATTTATGAAGTTAGAGCTAACACAGCATTGAATGCCAAGCTGGATCAGATATGCAAATTCATGGAAACTCTTAGCACGCAATGCAATATTGGATCCACAAGTTCACCATATGGAGGAACACCAGAGACAAACCAATATGACGAGACGGTGAATTATTTCAAAAATTTCAATAGACAGGAAAACAATCCATTTTCCAATACTTACAACCCAATGTGGAGGAATCATCCCAATTTTTCATTGAACAATAATTCAGGGCAAAGGAATAATCCACCACCAGGATTCCAACAGCAAAACAAAGGCCAATAGTATGAAAAAGAACAAGGAATAACAAAAGTGTTGACCCAGTTGAAAAAACAAGAAGCAAAATATTATGTCTTAACAGCTATGGTTCAAAATAAAGTAGTTTTGAATCAAATCCATTCATCTTCTATTAAACCACTGAAAAATCAAATGGGACAACTAGACAATGCTCAGAGTTACAGACCGCCAGGTAATCTTTCTAGCAACACAGAACTAAATCCAAGGAACAGAGGAATGAGCAATGTCAAGCCATTAGTATGAAAAACGGTACTAAAATCAACAAAGATGTTGGAATCAAGGCATCCATTGAGGATGTTCCAAAAGAAACAGAGCCACATATAGAGGAAAAATAAGTAAAGGAAAAATATCAAGAAATATTCATTCCACCTCCACCTTTTTCACAGTGTCTCCAGAAAAATAAATTGGACAAGCAATTTGTTCGATTCTTGGAAGTCTTCAAAAAGCTTCATATCAACATTCCATTTGCAGAAGCATTGGAATAAATGTCCAGCTATGTCAAATTCATTAAATATATTTTGTCACGAAAATGGAGATTGGGAGATTACGAGAGAGTAGCATTACAGAAGAATACAGCGCCATCATTCAGAGGAAACTTCCCCCCAAAGTTGAAAGATCTTGGTAGTTTCACCATACCATGCACCGTTGGAGAACATTACATCGGTAAATCTTTGTGTGATATAGGTGCTAGTGTTATTTGATGTTTTTTTCGATTTACATGAAACTACAAATTGGAGAAGCAATGCCCACCTCAGTCTCTCTACAACTTGATGATAGAACCTCGTATTTCCAGAGGTGTAGTTGAAGATGTGCTGGTCAAAATTGACAAACTCATCTCATATCAGATTTCATTATCCTTGACATGGAAGAAGACAAAGATGTACCTATCATAATCGGGAGACCATTCTTGGCTACAGGTCGAACTCTTATTGATGTACAAAAAAAAGAACCAACCTGTTGGATAGTTATGACCCATAGCGTCACTATTTGTACAGATCATAGTGTTTTTGTACAAATTAACTATGTGACAAATGAGATTGCACTCTTATTATTTGTGATTAGATCACCTAGATGTATAAATGATAGGAGGTCCTTATGATTAGTTCCTATATTGAGATGATATGAGACAGTATCAATCCGTGAAGGATTAATCATTAAATATCCCTAGTCAGAGTATTATCGAGATCGGACATCGATAATGCTTAAATGACTAGTATTACACTTGTGTGTGTTATGGGAGCATAACGGTATAGTTCTCATATATTTGGGTATTGGATACTCATGCAAGTGTAATAGGAGGTTGTGTTTTACCGATGGTATGGAAAATAGCTTCGCTCCTTGGAATTCCATTGGTAGTATGACTATGTGTCTATGGAAGTCCGAAATTAGGGTAGGTGTATTTGGTCTTAACTTGAGACTTGCACCGCTAATACTTGTGACAATCAATATACTTTGGTTTTGGTCATCTAGGGCTTTAAAAGGTTCTGTGTATGCCTCTGCTAGGTATATTGAGAATCGTAGTGTATTGGGTGTGATGTCAAGATGGAAGTATCACTCAAGTCATAGTGGAGATGATGTCACGTAGGATACGGTACTAGTAATGTTATGTACTTCAGTCATCGGGATATTATGACTAGGTCATGTATATCTGATTATAGAGACTAGTTACTAGACATCCGACATGTGCTTCGTACGGGGCAGACACAATTCCAACCCCAGGCCTAGCCCGTGGCATCAAATACTGGATCGACATACACGATACTACGTATACTACACCTGATATAGATCGCTTATTCCTGTAAGGATGTTTCTGGAGAATTGGGTAGGCATGGCGCTTTGCTAGAAGCCAACCTTATCTTGTAAATCGGTAAAACGTAGTACTAGCTACGTACGTATTCGGATAGTCCGATAACCGTATTTACTGCCAACAGATCTGAGGATCTCATGGGTCGCTCCCAATATTCACCGATGACGTATGACTTGCACTTTATTAACCTGAGATTAATTAGATGAGAGAGAAAATTAATATGGGATTAATTACGGAGATATTTTATCTAGGATAAAATATTATTTAAAAGAGAGAAAACGATTAATTTGGAATTAATCGATAAAATAATATATTCGAAATATTATACGAAATTGGATTTCGACGCGGAATTAAAATCGGATTTTAATTCGGGCAAACGAATTAATTTAGAATTAATTCGTTAGCGACATGAATAGTAATTATGTTAGGCATGATTATTTAATTAAATTAGATTTAATTACATCGAGACGAAAAATTTGTTAATTTGGAATTAACGAACCTGAGCCCGGGATTGTTTACGAGTGCATTCACATTTTGAATTCGAGTGCGGCACGCAAGTCAAATCAAGCATCAAATCGCAAGTCACTTGATTGATGTGAATAGTTTATGTAAATGGTTGAAAAGTTTTTTGAAAGCTTGATTTACATATATTATTATTTTAAATGATTGGTATATGTTTTTATTTTTGGAAAATTAAAAAGTGTATTAGATACACTTTTGGCAACCAACACACACAACTTCCTCTCTCATTCTCTTCTCTCCTTTCACGCCCAAATGGGCAGTTTTCTTCTTCATTCAAAATAGCCCACTACCGAGAATGAAGCATGGAACAAGATGATGACTTTGTGGCAAAATCATCAAGTGCTAGCACACAATAGAGTCTTAAGAAGGTGATAGGGAAACCCACCCGTGAGCTTAATCACATCACGAAAGCTTGGAGCTTGGAAGATGATCCATGGTAGAATTTTTGGACACCAATTTCAGCTCACTCCGAATACACCTTGGAGAAGGACTTGAAGTTTTGTTCTTCGTCGCATCGCACAACCGCTCAATGTAAGTATTCCGCAACTTTCTCGATGTAGTCACATGTTGTTTTATGCTTGATAATCGATCCTCGGTGTTAGACATTATGTCCCATAGCGTCACTATTTGTAAATGATATTGTATTATTGTACAAAATTAACTATGTGATATTGAAATTGCCTTTTGCCGTTTTGTAATAGTATTTACTTTGATATATAAATGGCGAAAGTCCATATGATTAATACCGGATTGAGATGATATGAGACAGTATCAATCCATAAAGGTTTAATCATTAAATATCCCTAGTCGGAGTATTATCGAGATCGGACATCGATAATGCGGAATAGACTAGTGTTGCGCTTGTGCACTTTGTGAAGCCACAACGGCATAGTTCTCATATATTTAAGTATTGGATACTTATGCAAGTGCGATAGGAGGTTGTGTTTTACCGATGGTACGGAAAACAGCTTCGCTCTGGATAGACCCCGCGGAATCCCATTGGTAGTATGTCTGCGTGTCTATGGGAGGCCGCATCAGGGTAGGTGTATATGGTCTTAACCTGAGACTTACATCGCTAGTACTTGCGACAATCGGTAAACTTTGGTTTTGGTGGTTGGGGACCTTAACCAGTTCTGTGTACACCTCTTCTGGGTTTATCGAGAATCGTAGTGTACTGGATGTGATGTCGAGATGGAAGTATCACTTCAGACATATGGAGAGATGATGATCACGCAGGACACAGAACTAGTACTCTATAAAAGGTTGCAACCGTCGGGACAACATGACCAGGTCAGGATTGTCCGACTTAAAGAGACTAGTTGCTTGATGTCCGATTTAAAGAGACTAGTTGCTTGATGTCCGATATATGTTTCGTACGGGGCAGACACATCTCCAGCCCCAGGCCTAACATGTGATCGTCCGATACTGGATCGATGTACGCAATACTACGGTATACTATGCTTGATATAGATCTTATATTCCTATACTAATATTTCTGGAGAATTGGGTAGGCATGGCGCTTTGCTAGAAGCCAACCTTGTCTTGTGAATCGGTGTAAACGTAATACGAGGTACGTACGTGTTCGGATTATCCGACGACCGTATTTACTGCCAAATATCCGGAGATCTCTTGGGTCGCTTCCTGAAGAT